>JAYMFT010387019.1:0-20018 GCA_038088735.1 Panulirus argus | reverse complement strand
TCTCTCTCTCTCTCTCTCTCTCTCTCTCTCTCTCTCTCTCTCTCTCTCTCTCTCTCTCTCTCTCTCTCTCACTTCTTTCATTCCACCTTATATTCTCTGGTTACACTTCTTTCATTGCACCTTATTTCCCCTTTTTACACTTCTTTGATTGCAAGTTCTCTCTCCTTGTTACACTTCTTTTATTGCACCTACTTTCGTTTGGTTACACTTCTTTTACATCATCTCTCCCCTTGTTATCCTTCAGTGCAACTTTTCTCCTCTTGTTACACTTCTTTCATTGCACATTTATTTTCCCTGAAAGCTCACTTTTCATTACACATTTTCTCCATCGGTTACAGTTCTTTCAGTGCACCTTCTCTCCCCTGGTCATAATTCTTTCATTGCACCTTCTCTCCCCTGGTTACTCTTGTTTCATTGCACCTTCTCTTCCATGGTTACACCTCTTTCATTGCATTATCACTCCCCTGGTTACACTTCTGAAATTGTACCTTCTCTGCCTTGGTTACAGTTGCTTCATTACTCCTTCTCTCCTCTGGCCACCTTACCTCCCCTTCTCCCACCTCTTTTCTTGCACCTTCTCTCTCCTGGTTACACTTCTCTCATTGCAACTTCTCTTCCATGGTTACACTTCATTCATTGCACCTTTTCTCCCCTGGTTACCCAATTTTCAGTGCATCCTCACTCTCCAGGTTACACTTCCTTCATTGCATTTGTATCCTCTGGTTACACTTTTTTTCATTGCATCTTCTCTCCCTTTGTTAAAATCCTTTAATTTCTTCACCCTCTTGTCACAATTTTTTCATGGCACCTTCTATACCCTAGTTACACTTCTTTCATTGCAATTCTCTCCCTTTTCACATTTCTTTCACTGTACCTTCTCTTCACTTGTTACATTTCTTTCATTGCACCTTGTCTCCCATTGTTTCAGCTCTTTCATTTCTTCTTTCCTCTGGTCACATTTTTTCCTTTGCACCTTTTCTCCTCTGGTTACGCTTATTTCAGTGCACCTTGTCTCCCCTTGTTACACGTTTTTCGTTGAACCTTGTACACCCGGTTACACTTCTTTAATTGCATATTCTCTTTCTTGGTTAAAGTTCTCCCATTTCTTCTCTCCTCTTGTTACACTTTTTTCTTTGCACCTTCTCTCTCCTTTTTACACTTCTTTCACTGCACCTTCTCTCCCCTGGTTACACTTCTTTCATTGCACCTTCTCTTCTCTGGTTACATATCTTTCATTGCACCTTCTCTCCCCTTGATACGCTGCTTTCATTACACCTTCTCTGCATAGGTTACACTTTTTTTTCATTGCACCTTCTCTCCCCTTGTTACACGTTTTTCGTTGCACCTTGTCTCCCATGCTTACTCTTTCATTCCATTTTCTCTCTTCTAGTTACACTTCATTCATTGCACTTTTTCTCTTCTGTTACACCTCTTTTATTGCACCTTCTCTCCCCTGTTTACACTTTCTTCACTGCACCTTTTATCCCCTTGTTACACTTTTGTCGTTGCACCTTTTCTCCACTGGTTACAATTTTTTCTTTGCACATTTTCTCTCCTGGTTACACTTCTTTCATTGCACCTTCCCTCCTGTGGTTACACTTCTTTAATTGCAACTCTTCTCCCCATGTTACACTTCTTTCATAGGACCTTTTCTCCCCTGGTTACAGTTCTTTCATTGCGCCTTTTCTCTCCTGGTTACTCTTGTTTCATTGCACCTACTCTCACCTGCTTACACTTCTTTCATTGCCCATTTTTCCCCTGGTTATTCATTCATTGAACCTTCACTCTCCTGATTATATTTCTTTCATTCCACTTTCTCTTCCGTAGGTACACTTTTTTCATTGTACTTTTTCTCCTCTGATTACATATCTTGCATTGCAGCTTCTCTCCTCAGGTTACACTTTTTCATTGTACCTTATCCCTTCTTCTTACAATTTTTTCGTTGCACCTTGTCTCCCATGGTTATACTTCTTTCATTGCACTTTTTCTCTCCTGGTTACACTTCTTTCGTTGCACCTTGTCTCCTCTGGTTACAAATCTTACATTGCACCTTCTCTCCTCTAGTTACACTTCTTTCATTGCTTCTTCTTTCCCCTTTTTATTCTTCTTTCGTTGCACCTTGTCTCACCTGGTTACACTTTTTTTCATTGCACCTTTTCTTCCTTATTTACAGCTCTTTCATTTTTCTCTCCTGTGGTCACACTTTCTTTCATTCCACCTTCTCTACCCTGGTTATACTTCTTTCATTTCAAATTCTCTCTCTTGGTTACACTTCTTTTATTGCACCTTGTCTCTCTTGGCTACACTTCTTTCATTTCTCCTCTCCTCTTGTCTACTTTTTCATTGCACTTTATCTTTCCTTGTTCCACCCCCTTCATTGCACCTTCCGTGTCTTGGTTACACTTTTATCGCTTCACTTCCTTTCCTTTGGTCACACTTCTTTCATTGCACCTTCTCTCCCCTGGTTACACTTCTTGCATTACACCTTCTCTCCCCTAGTCACTCTTGTTTCACTCACCTTAGCTATCGTGGTTACACTTCTTTCATTGCACCTTCTCTCCCCTTTTTACATCTCTTTATTTGCACTTTGTGTCCCCTAGTTACACATCTTTCATTGTAACTTTTCTCCCTTTCTTACAGTTCTTTCATTTCTTCTCTCCTCTTGTCACACTTTTTTCATTGCACTTTCTCTCCCCTGGATACACTTCTTTCATTGCAAATTCTCTCTCTTGGTTACACTTTTTTTCACTGCACCTTCTCTCCTCTGGTTACACTTCTTTCATTGCACCTTCTCTCCTCTGCTTACACTTCTTTCATTGCACCTTCTCTTCTCTGGTTACACTTCTTTCATTGCACCTTCTCTCCTCTGGTTACACTTCTTTCATTGCACCTTCTCCCCTCTGGTTACATTTCTTTCATTGCACCTTCTCTCCTCTTGTTACACTGCTTTCATTGCACTTTCTCTTCTTTGGTTACACTTTTGTCATTGCACCTTTTCAACCCTGGTTACACTTCTTTTTTTGCACCTTGTCTCCCCGGTTACACTTCTTTAATTGCACATTCTCCCCCTTGGTTTCAGTTCTCTCATTTCTTCTCTCCTCTCGTTACACTTTTTTCATTGCACTTTCTCTCCCCTTGTTACAATTTTCTTGTTGCACCATGTCTCCTCTTTTTACACTTCTTTCTTTGACCCTTTTCTCACTTGGTTACAGTTCTTTCATTGCACCTTCTCTTCCCTTGTTACACTTCTTCCGTTGCACCTTGTCTCCCCTAGTTACACTTTTTCTTTGCACCTTGTCACACTTTCTTTCGTTTCATCTTTTCTCCACGATTCGCCTCTTTAATTGCACATTCTCTTTTTTGGTTACAGTTCTCCCATTTCTTCTCTCCTCTTGTCACACTTTTTTCATTGCACCTTTTCTTCTCTGGTTACACGTTTTTCATTGCACCTTCTTTCCCCTGGTTACACTTCCTTCATTGCAACTTCTCTTCTCTGGTTACATCTCATTGCACCGAATGGTTCTTGCAATATCTTGGTAGTAGTATTCAGGCTTGTTGTTGGCTTTATTGCTTTTATCGTGCATGGGAATGAATGTGACTTGGTGCATAAACTGACACTTAAAACTAGCCCATAATTCATCTAGGCATGAGCCAACAAGGTTAAGACTTTTTTAATGCTTCGCGCAGCCCATTAAAATCCGTCCTTTTAAAGATAGGGGTAATAGTATTGGTTTAAAGGAGTGGTTAGGTTAGGTTAGGTTAGGTTAGGTTTTGCCTTTGATATTTACGTCGAACCTAATCATGTTACGGTCACAAGTGCCTAGATGTTCTCCAACACGGATATTAGTCATTAAGAACTCCTGGGATGCAAGAACTAATTCAAGTATATTAGCTTCCCTAGTCGGCTCGGTGACGGTTTGGTAGAGAAAACTGTCTTCGACAAAGTTGATATGTCAAGCAGATTCACTCTCTACACCTGAGATTGTTTGCCAGTTGATTTCTTGAAGATTGAAATCCCCAAGAATGATTGAGTCTTTATCCTGTATTTATCATTGTAAACTCTCCTCATATGACTACTGTGTGGCCATCAATAACTTAAGGGTAGGCCGTTTTGATACCTGCTTCCTTCCCCGCACGTCGAAGCTTTGGAATTCTCTACCTTCTCATGTATTTTCAAATGACTGTGAACCAGCACATTTTAAAAGACAGGTTTTTCACTCTCTCAAAAAATCGTAGATACTTTCCCTTCCCTCTTTCTTTTTCCGTTTTATAATTCTCTCTAAATTTTAGTTAACTCCCGGCCTTGATGTGAACTTTTGTCCGTGACTGGAACCTTCAACAAAAAAGAAAAATAACAGTGTCAATATCTGCTGGCTAAATAAGGCATCTGTAGACGACATTTATGTAAAATTTAGAAAATTCTGTGCTAATCAAAACCCACAAGTGTTCAACAGCGGTAGATGTTGTAGTATGACTTTCGATGGGGTTTAGGTAAGACTATATATACAGTGCAGTTCCGGCTCCTTGACCTTCTCTGTACCTTACAAATAATTTGTAGTGTGGTAGACTGTACTCGCTAAGAGTAGGTATTCTTGTGTGTGTGTGTGTGTGTGTGTGTGTGTGTGTGTGTGTGTGTGTGAGTATGCTAGTGTGTTTGAAAGTCAGTGTGTATACTGTAAGTCATTCACACCACCAAACTCATATTGCACATTGTACCTGATATAGAAACAGCAAATATAAGTTCTAGCGTTTGATAATCCTATTTATATTCTCAGCTGTGAAGACGAGAACGCTTGCAATATGTCCGACCAGAAGCAGCAGGAGAGGTCCTTGCATGTGGACTAGATTAAGGGGATCTAGACTGTTGCCCGACATTGGTTCTTCCTCGTCCATACCCACCACATGCTGCTCCTGTTCCTGCTTCTGGTCCCGCTTCTGTTCCTGCTGCTGCTCCTGCTGTTCTTGCAGCTTTTCACGACTCTCTCTTCTGGCCTCAGCAAGTGTGTCGCTCCTCCATTTCTCATACACTCCAGTCTGGAGAAGTCACCCAGAATAAAAAAAAAACAGATAGTAGACAGTGAATTACGAAAATGGTAGAAAAATCATGAAAATGTGTGGGACATTGATAGAAACTGTATATCACTCTGGGAATTTTCTTTTGTATTTCCTCTCCCCTTCCCCCCCCCCCCACTAACACTACAAAAAAGAAAGAAGGAAAGAAAGAAAGGATGGAACTATCAAAAAAAAAAAAAAAAAAGATACCGAAAACAGCTGTTCCATCATGAGAGGTCATTAGGTCATTAGTGTTAAGTATAATTCCCATACTTCTACCGCCTCAGATGAATGTTATTCATCGAGATACAAGACTGTGCTCACCTGTTTTCCAGCGATGTTTGAAATTTCATAAGGAATGGTGGCGGGCTCTGTGTGGGCCCATATCTATAGTCAAAGGAGCAACGGATAATATGGGTGCTTCGAAGGGATGGGATCAGCGACTTCTGTTTGGGTTCATTTATGTAAACCAAGACAATATGTCGCTTTGTTGGGTTCCTGTTTGTAGATGAGGAAGCTAGGAGTTTGTATGATTTTTTTTTTCTCATTACAAGGGCAGCGAGATATGTAGAAGTAACGATCTCCGTTTTCGTTCTTGATCGTTGCTGAAGGTGTGAGAAACTTTGATTGGGTCTGTGTTTGTATGGAGTTAAGGCTGAACCTTATTGCTTAACAGTGAAAGTCTGCCTGAACTTCTGCTTGTTTGAGATTTTATCCAGATTCTAACATAAGAAAAATAATATTGTGATTTCTTACTAACAAGTTATCGCCGTATGGTGACTGGGATAATTGAACAATTGAAAATTGATATCTGTCCTCAATGCCTCTGCAAAGAGCAATTTTATCAGGTCGAGTATGGCAATGAATTCAGCATAAGAATGTAACACGTAAGTAATGTTGTACATTAATGTTGAATATTTCCAAAGATGAATTTCACGAATGTTATTCAATTAACTCAAGTAGGTTAGTCGAGAGTGGTGAAGATTATGGGATTTCAAAAAAAAAAAAAAATGTAAAAAAAAAATGTAAAACTGGAATATAGGTAATCTGGCTATGAAATGAATGACGGAAAAAAAAGATATGAGTGATCTGACTGCTGATGGAGGGGGAATGAAAAATCCAAGCCAAAAGGAAATGAGAAATGTATTTACACACTCACTAAGACCAAATGATAGTCAGATGAAAGTGTGGTAAGACACTGGAAGGAAGAGAGAGAAAGAGAGCGTAAAATGCTCTCAATCTGGTTTGGGATTTACCTCAAGAACAGCTCTTATGATGCGGTCCAGCTGAGGTCTGTACGGAGCGTCATGAGGGATGGGGAGTGCTGATAATCCAGGGCTGAGGCTCTCCTGTCCAACATACAGCTGTGTGCTTCCATCCGGTCTGCTGAAGTGCTTTGCTATCTTTAGTTCCAGATGGGCGCGGCTTGCAATGTGTGCCTCCCTATGGAAACAGAGACCACTCAGAAATAAGCATTATGAGGAAAGACTCAGACTTAGAATTTTATTTCTTTGTTTCACACATGTTCGCATTTCCTGCGTTAGCGAGGTAGAGAGGAACAAACGAAGAAATTGTCTCGCTCTGTCATATCCATTCTCTAGCTGTTATATATAATGCACCAATAGCAGAGTATCTATCCACGGCCAGGCCCCACAGGCCTTTGTATGGTTTTCCCCAACCGCTTCATATGCCCTAGTTCAGGCTAGTAATAACACGTCGTCCCCTGTATAAGACATTGCTCTAATTCGTTCTAATACTTGCACGTCTCACACCCTCCTGCATTCAGGCCAGAGCCTTCAAAGCATCCTCCACTCTATCCTTTCATCTCCTACCTTGGTTCCCCCTTTTCTTTGTTCGTCTCTCATCTTTCTATATGTCCAAACCATTTCAGCACAACCTCCTCAGTTCTCCGATACATATTCCTCTTACTACCACACCTCTCTATCATTTCTTATTCGATCACCCCCCCCCCTCTTTACTCTACATATTGTCTTCAAAGATTTAATTTTCATTCCTATACTAGGCCCACGAATCGCATTTCAATCCTTTTGTTTCACCGCAGACACCTGATCCACATATCTTCTACCACTCTTGAAACCACATTTTCATGCCCAATCTGAATGCCACCATCCTATCGATCACTACTCTCTCATACAGCTTACCAAACACGTCAACAAACTAATACCTCCGTAATTAAAACAACAACCATTGTTCCCCTTGCCTTCATCCAGTGGCGCTATATATGATTTTCGCCAGTCCATCACGGTCCGTACAATCACTGAAAATCCAAACTAACCAGTCAACAACACAGACATCCCCTTCCTTAAGAAATCCATCCATGATACTATCCACTCTAGCCGCCTTTCCACATCTCATTTTATGCAAGGCTTTCACCACGTCTTCTCCTTTCACTAAACCGCTTCGCCTCCCTCCACAACCCAAAAACCTTACGTCTGCAACCCAGTCATCAGACACATTCAACGACCCTTCTGAGTACTTCATCTCCTCCTCAGCTCAACTATGTCTGTTA
This sequence comes from Panulirus argus, assembly GCA_038088735.1. NCBI lineage: Eukaryota > Metazoa > Arthropoda > Malacostraca > Decapoda > Palinuridae > Panulirus > Panulirus argus. Next base: position 12,436 of record JAYMFT010387019.1, on the reverse strand, counting down.
CCACTTCCCATTTGTTCTCCGCCTTTTTCTTACACTACTAGCCTCCTTACAAAACACTTTCCGATTTTCACCACAGATTTCCAAATTGTCCTCTTTTTCAGCTACGGCGCTTTCCCCTTGACCTCCTGCTGCTATTTCTTGTACGGTCTCCACTCGCAGTTACTCCTTTCCTGTAAGAAACTTCCATATGTCTCTCTTTTTTCTTCATTAGCAACTTTACTTCATCCCATCACTCACTAGACTTTCTCACCTGCCCATCTTCCACCTTCTGCATACCACACACTTTTCTCATACATGCCAGCATTGCTTCCCTGGATACTTCTCATTCCTCACTTACTCCCATAACTTCGTTTACTCTCACCTTTTGCCATCCTTCACTCAATCTCTCCTGGGATTCCTTCACAAAAGTCTCCCCGTCTAAGCTCTCACATACTTTAACCACCCTCTTCTCACTCGTATACTTTCCTCTTATCCGAAAACCCCTACAAAGCTTCACCCTCGCTTCCACCAGGTAACGATCATATATCCCACCAGCTGCCCCTCTCAGTACATTCACATCCAGGAGTTTCTCTTTCGCACTCATATCAGTTAGTATGTAATCCAATAACGTTCGATTACCATTTTTCCCATTCACCCACGTATACTTATTATGTCTCTCTTTTTAGACCAGGTATTCCCAATCACCAGTCCTTTTTCATCACACAACTCCAAAAGCATTTCACCATTTCTGTTAACATTACTGAAAATCCCATGAACCACCTGTAATGTCTCATAAAGCATCTGCACGTATGTCCATTTGCACTAAGAACGCTTTGAAGTATGTTTCTCTTTTTTTTTTTGACAGGATTCAAGTAAAAATGAAACAGTTCAAATTTTTCATTATACTTACTTTCAATGTAATTATCTTAGATATTAGTTTATGATTAACTGAACAAAAAATTTGTCATTCTGGACATGTTTTATTGAGAAAACTGGCACTTAGCTTAGCCTTCTTTTGCAGCTTGTTATGCTGTCCCTCTGTAAGAACCAGCAATAATCTCCCATCATTGCTGCGTCCCACTTACTCCGTCATCCATCGTTGCTAGTTGTTGAAGAAACCATTGTCCTTTCCCATCACTGAGAGCACGCATGTTCTCCATTCCCATCACTGATAGCACCCATGTTCTCCATTCCCATTTCTGACGGCAATCATGTTCTCCACACCCATCACTGACGGCATCCATGTTCTCCCTTCCCACCACTGACGGTACCTATGTTCTCCAGGCCCATCAATGGCGGCACCTTTGTTCTCCATCCCCATCACTGATGGCACTCAGGTTCTAAATTCCCACCAATAACGACGCCCATGTTCGCCATTGCCACAAATGACGGCACCAATGTTCTCCATTTCCATCACTGACGGTACCTAAGTCCTCCATTCCCATCACTGACGGCACCCATATTCTCCATTCCCGTCACTGACGGCACCCATTTTCTCCATGCTCATCACTGACGGCATCCATGATCTCCATGCCCTCACTTATGGCACCCTTGTTCTCCATACCCATCACTTATGGCACCCATGTTCTTCATTCCAATCAATGAAGGCACCCACGTTCTCCATTCCCAACACTGACGGTACACGTGTTCTCCATTCCCACCACTAAGTCACCCATGTTCTCCATTCCCACCACTAACGGCACCCATGTTCTCCATGCCCATCACTGACGGCACCCATGTTCTTCACACCCACTGCTGACAGCACCCATGTTCTCCATTCCCATAAATGATGGCACCCATGTTCTCCAGGCCCATCACTGACGGCACCCATGTTCATTACCATCAATGACGGCACCCGTGTTCTCCATGCCCATTACTCACAGCACTCCTGTTCTCCATTAGCATCACTGACAACACCCATGTTCTCCAGGGCCACCACTAACGGCAGCCATGTTCTCCATTTCCATAACTGACGGCACACATGTTTTCCATTCCCACCACTAACGGCACCAGTGTTTTACATTCCCATCACTGACTGCACCAATGTTCTCCATTCCCACCACTGACGGCACCCATATTCTCCATTCCCACCACTGACGGTACCAACGTTCTCCATTCCCATCATTGACGGCACCTATGTTCTCCAGGCGGCGCCACCCTTGTTCTCCATTCCAATCACTGATTGCACCCAGGTTCTCCATTCCCATAAATGATGCACCCATGTTCTCATTCCCACCAATAACAGCACCCATGTTCTCAGTTCCCATAACTGATGGCACTTATGTTCTCCATTCCCATCACTGACGGCACCCTTGTTCTCCATACCCATCACTGATGGCACCCGTGTTCTCCGTACCCATCACTTATGGCAACCATTTTATCCATTCTCATAGCTGACGACACACATATTCTACTTTCCCACGACTGACGGAACCCATGTTCTCCATTCTCACCACCGATGGTACCCACGTTCTCCATTCCTACCACTGACGGCACCCATGTTCTCCATTCCGCCACTGACGGCACCCATGTTCTCCATTACCATCAGTGACGGCACCCATGTTCTCCATTCCGAACAATGACGGCACCCATGTTCTTCATTCCCGCTACTGACGGCACCTATGTTCTCCATTCCCATAACTGATGCCACTCATGTTCTCCAGGAACATTACTGACGGCACCCATGTTCTCCGTACCCACTACTTATGGCACCCATATTCTCCATCTCAACCACTAACGGCAGCCATGTTCTCCATTTCCATAACTGACGACACACATGTTCTCCATTCCCACCACTGACGGCATCCACGTTCTCCATTCCCATCACTGACGGAACCCATATTTTCCAATCCCACCACTAACGGCACTGGTGTTCTCCATACCCATCACTGACGGCACCTATGTTCTCTAGGCCCATCAATGGCGACACCCATGTTCTCCATTCCAATCACTGATTGCACCCATGTTCTCCATTCCCATAAATGATGCACCCATGTTCTCTGTTCCCACCAATAACAGCACCCATGATGTCAATTCCCATAACTGATGGCGCCCATGTTCTCCATTCCCATCACTGACGGCACCCATGCTCTCCATACCCATCACTGATGGCACCTGTGTTCTCCGTACCCATCACTTATGGCAACCATGTTCTCCATTCTCATTGCTGACGACACACATATTCTACTTTCCCACGGCTGACGGAACCCATGTTCTCCATTCCCAACACTGACGGCACCCATGTTCTCTATTCCCACCACCTATGGTACCTACGTTCTCCATTCCTACCACTGACGGCACCCATGTTCTCCATTCCGCCAATGATGGCACCCATGTTCTCCATTACCATCAGTGATGGCACCCATGTTCTCCATTCCCAACACTGACGCCACCCATGTTCTCCATTCCGACCACCGACGGTACCCACGTTCTCCATTCCTACCACTGACGGCACCCATGTTCTCCATTCCGCCACTGATGGCACCCATGTTCTCCATTACCATCAGTGACGGCACCCATGTTCTCCATTCCCAACACTGACGGCACCCATGTTTTTCATTCCCGCTACTGAAGGCACTTATGTTCTCCATTCCCATAACTGATGCCACTCATGTTCTCCAGGCCCATCACTGACGGCACCCTTATTTTCCATTCCCACCATTGACGGCACCGATGTTCTCCATACCCATCATTGACAGCACCTATGTTCTCCAGGCCCATCATTGGCGACACCCATGTTCTCCATTCCAATCACTGATTGCACCCAGGTTCTCTATTCCCATAAATGATGCACCCATGTTCTCTATTCCCACCAATAACAGCACCCATGATCTCAATTCCCATAACTGATGGCACCCATGTTCTCCATTCCCATCACTGACGGCACACATGTTCTCCATACCCATCACTGATGGCACCCGTGTTCTCCGTACCCATCACTTATGGCAGCCATGTTCTCCATTCTCATAGCTGACGACACACATATTCTACTTTCCCACGACTGATGGAACCCATGTTCTCCATTCCCAACACTAGCGGCACCCATGTTCTCCATTCCCACCACCGATGGTACCTAAATTCTCCATTCCTACCACTGACGGCACCCGTGTTCTCCATTACCATCAGTGACGGCACCCATGTTCTTCATTCCCAACACTGACGGCACCCATGTTCTCCATTCTCACCACCGATGGTACCCACGTTCTCCATTCCTACCACTGACGGCACCCATGTTCTCCATTCCGCCACTGACGGCACCCATGTTCTCCATTACCATCAGTGACGGCACCCATGTTCTCCATTCCCAACACTGAAGGCACCCATGTTCTTCATTCCCGCTACTGACGGCACCTATGTTCTCCATTCCCATAACTGATGCCACTCATGTTATTCATTCCCATCACTGACGGCACCCATGTTTACCATGACCATCACTAACTGCACCCGTGTTCTCCATACCACCTACTGACGACACCTTTGTTCTCCATACCCATCACTGACGGCACCGATGTTCTCCATTCCCATCACTGACGGCACCCATGTTCTCCATTTCCTTCACTAACAGCACTCATACTCTCCATTCCCATCACTGAAGGCATCCACGTTCTCTATTCCCACCACTGAAGGCACCTATGTTCTCAATTCCCATCACTGACGGCACCTATGGTCTCTGCACACATCACTTATGGCACCCATGTTCTCCATTCCCATCAATGAAGGCACCCATGTTCTCCACTTCCACCACTAATGGCACCCATGTTCTCCATTCTCATAACTGACGGCACACATATTCTCCATTCCCACCACTGACGGTACCCACGTTCTCCATCCCCACCACTGACGGCACCGATATTCTCCATTACCATCACTGACGGCACCCATGGTCACCATTTCCTTTACTGACGACACCGATATTCTCCATTCCCATCACTGACGGCACCCATTTTCTCCATTCCCATCACTGACGGCACCCATGTTCTCAATTCTCATCACTGACGGTGCCAATGTTCTCGAGGACCATCAATGACGGCACCCATGTTCTCTGAACCCTTCATTTATGGCACCCATGTTTTCCATTCCCATCAATGAAGGCACCCCTGTTCAGCATTCCCACCACTAACGGCTCCCATGTTCTCCATTCCCTTCCCTAACAGCACTCATGTTCTACATTCCCATCATTGAAGGCATCCATTTTCTCCATTCCCATCACTGACGGCACCTATGTTCTCCATATCCACCACTTTCGGTACCTACGTTCCCTATTCCCACCACTGACGGCACCCATGTTCTCCATTCCCACTACTGACGTGACCGATGTTCTCCATTCCCATCACTGACGGCACCTATGTTCTCTAAACCAGCTATTGACGGCACCCATTGTTCTCCATGCCCATCACTTAGGGCAACCATGTTCTCCATACCCACTACTGACGGCACCCATGTTCTCCAATCCCATAACTGATGGCACCCTTGGTGTCCAGGCCCGTCACTTACGGCATCCAATATTCTCCATTCCCATCAATGACGGCAAACATATTCTACATGCCCATCACTGGCGGAATCCATGTTCTCAGTACCCATCACTTATGGCAACCATGTTCTCCATTCCCACACCTAACGGCACCCATGTTCTCCATTCTCATAACCGATAGCACACATGTTCTCCATTCCCATCACTAACGGCACCCATGTTCTCCATTTCCACCACTGACGGCATCAATGTTTTCATTACCCATTATTGACGGCACCTATGTTGTCCAGGCCCATCAGTGGCGGCACCCTTGTCCTCCATTCCCCTCAGTGACGGCACCCAGATTTTCCATTCCCATCAGTGGTGCACCCATATTCCCCATTCCCACCAATAACAGCACCCATGTTCTCGATTCCCATAACTGACGGCACATATGTTCTCCATTCCCACCAATGACGGCACCGATGTTCTCCTTTCCCTCACTGATGACACCGATGTTCTCCAGGCCCATCGCTGACGGCACGCATGTTCTCCATTCCCATCAATGACGGCACCCATGTTCTCCATGCCAATCACTCTCAGCACCCATGTTTTCCATTCCATTCAATGACGTCACCCATATTCTCCATGCCCATCACTGACGGCACTTATGATCTCCATTCCCATCACTGATGGCACTCATGTTCTCCAGGACCATCACTGACGGCATCCATGTTCTCCGTACCCACCACTTATGATACCCATCATCTCCATTCCCACCTTTAACGGCAGCCATGTTCTCCATTTCCATAACTGACGGTACACATGTTCTCCATTCCCACCACTGACGGCACCCATGTTCTCCATTCCCATCATTGACGGCACTCAAGTTCTCCATTCCCACCACTGACGGCCTCCTTGTTCTCTATTACCAAGAATGAGGGCACCCATGTTCACCATTCCTTTCTCTGACGGCACCCATGTTCTCCATTTCCATCACTGACAGCACCCATGTTCTCTAGGGCCATCACTGACGGCACCCATATTCTCAGTACCCATCAAATATGGCAGTCATGTTTTCCATTCCCATCAGTGAAGGCACCCATTTTCTCCATTCCCACCACTGAAGGCACCCATGTTCTCCATACCCAGTAATGGCGGCACCCATGTTCTCCGTTTCCATAACTGATGGCACCCATGTTCTCCAGGCCCGTCACTGACGGCACCCATGTTCTCCTTTCCATTCAATCACTGCACCCATATTCTTCATGCCCATCACTGACGGCACATATGTTCTCCATTCCCATCACTGACGGCACCAATGTTTTCCATACCCATTATTGATGGCACTTATTTTGTCCAAGGCCATCAATGGCGGCACCCTTGTTCTCCATTCCCATCACTGATGGCACCTAGGTACTCCATTTCCATCAATGTTGCACCCAAGTTCTCCGTTCTCACCAATAAGAGCACCCATGTTCTCCATTTCCATTACTGGTGGCACACATGTTCTCTTTTCCCACCACTGACGGCACCCATCTTCTCCATTCCCACCTTTGACGGTACCTATGTTCTCCATTCCCACCAATGACGGCACCCATGTTCTCCATTCCCGTCACTGACGCCACCGATGTTCTCCATTCTCATCACTGACGGCACCCATGTTCTCCATAACCACTACTGACGGCACCCATGTTTTCCATTCACACCACTGATGGTACCCACGTTCTCCATTCCCACCAACGACGGCACCCATGTTCTCCATTCCCATCACTGACGTCACTGATGTTCTCCATTCCCATTATTGACGGCACCCATGTTCTCCATTCCCATAACTGATGGCACCCTTGTTCTTCAGGTCCATCACTGACGGCACCAATGTTCTTCATTCCCACTTTTGACGGTACCCACGTTCTCCATTCCCTTCACTAACAGCACCCATGTTCTCGATTCCCATCACTGACGGCACCCATGTTCTCCATTCCCGCCACCGACGGCACCCATGTTCTCCATTCCCGCCACCGACGGCACCCATGTTTTCCTTTACCATCACTGATTGCACACAGGTTCTCCATTCCCATGACTGACGGAACTCATGTCCTCCATTCCCATCTCTGACGGCACCCATTTTTGTCCATTCCCATCACTGATGGCATATATGTGCTCAAAGTCCATCACTGACGGCATTCTTATCCTCCATTCCCATCACTGATGGCACCCATGTTCTCCATTCTCATCACTGAATGCATCCATTTTCTCCATACCTATCACTGACGGAACCCATATTCTCAATTCCAGTCACTGACGGCACCCATATTCTCCAGGGCCATCACTAACGGCACCCATGTTCTCCGTACCCATCACTTATGGCTCCCATATTCTCCATTCCCATTAATGAAGGAACCCATGTTTTCCATTCTCATAACTGACGGCACACATATTTTCCATTCCCTCGACTGACGGTACCGGTGTTCTCCATTCCCACCACTATGGCACCCATTCTCTCCATACCCACTCCTGACGGCACCCATGTTGTCCATTACCATCGCTGATGGCACCCATGTTCTCCATTCCCACTACTGTTGGCACCCATATTCTCCATTCCCATAACTGACGACAAACATGTTCTCCATTCCCACATCGGACGGCACCCATGTTCTCCATTCCCACCTTTGACGGCACCCATGTTCTCCATTCCCACCTTTGACGGTAACCACGTTCTCCATTCCCGCTACTGACGGCACCCATGTTCCCCATTCCCACCACTATTGGCACCAATGTTTTCTATACACTTCCTTGACGGCACATATGTTTTCCAGGCCCATTACTTATGGCGCCAGTGTTCTCCATTTCCATCACTGATAGCACCCAGATTCTCCTTTCCCACCACTGACGGCGCTCATGTTCGCCATGACCATCAATAACGGCACCCATGTTCTCCATACTCACTAATATCGGTACCAATGTTCTCCATTCCCATCACTGACGGCAGCCATGGTGTCCATTCCCTTCATTGACAGCACCCATGTTCTCCATGCCTATCATTGACGGCACCCATGTTCACCATACCCACTAATTACGGCACCCATGTTCTCCCTTCACATGACTGATGGCACCCATGTTTTCCAGGTCCATTACTGATGGCACCAATATTCTCCAGAACCATCACTGACGGCGCCCATTTTTTGCGTACCCATCACTTTTGGTGCCAATGTTCTCCATTCCCATCAATGACGGCACCCATATTCTCTATTCTGACTACAAACGGCACCCATGTTCTCCATTCACATAACCAATGAGGGCACCCATTTCTCCATTCCCATGACTGACGGAACTCATGTCCTTCATTCTCATCACTGACGGCACCCATGGTCTTTAGGTCCATCACTGACGGCTCCTATGTTCTCCATTCTCATCATTGACGGCACCTATGTTCTCCATGCCCATCATTGACAGCATTCATGTTCTCCATTCCCATCACTGATGGCATTCATGTTCTTCAATCCCATCACTGACGGCACCCATGATCTACATTCCCATCACTCACTTCACCCATGTTCTCCATTCTCATCACTGACGGTACCCATGTTCACCATGCCCAACACTGATGGCACCCATGTTTTCCATACCCATTAACAACGGCACCCATGTTCTCCATTCCCATGACTTATGGCACCCTTTTTCTCCTTTCCATCACTGACGGCACCCATGTTCTCCATTTCCATCAATGACGGCACCCATGTTTTCCATGCCCATCACTGTCGGAAGCCATGTTCTCCATTCCCATCAGTGACGGCACCAATGATCTCCATGCCCATTACTGACGGCATTCATCTTCTACACTTCCATCACTGACGTCACCCATGTTTTCCATACCCATCACTTATGGCACCCATTTTCTCCATTCCCCTCAAAGAAGACACTCATGTTCTCTTTTCCCACCACTAACGGCACCCATGTCGTTCATTCCCAAGACTGACGGAACACATGTTCTCCATTCCCACCACTGATGGCACCAATGTTCTCCACACCCATCATTGACGGCACCTATGTTCTCCAGGCCCATTAATGGCGGAATCATTGCTCTCCATTCCCATCACTAATAGCACCCAGGTTCTCCATTCCCATCAATGCTGCACCAATGTTCTCCATTCATACCACTAACGGCACCCATGTTCTTCATTCCCATAACTGACGACACACATGATCTCCATACCCACCACTGACGGCACCCATGTTCTCTATTCCCATGACTGACTGAACTCATGTGGTCCATTCCCATCACTGACGGCACCCATTTTTTCCATTCCTATCACTGACGGCACCCATTTTCCCCATTCCCATCACTGATGGCACATATGTTCTCCAAGCCCATCACTGACGACATTCCTTTTCTCCATTCCCATCACTGATGGCTCTCATGCTCTCCATTCCCATGACTGACGGCACCCATTTTCTCCATTCCCATTACTGATGGCAGCCATCTTCTCCATTCCCATCAATGTCGGCACATATGTTTTCCATGCCCATCAATGTCGGAACCCAGGTTCTCCATCCCCATCAGTAACGGCACCGATGTCCATCACTGACGGCATTCATGTTTTCCATTCCCATCACTGATGGCACCCATATTGTCCATTCCCTTCACTAACAGCACCCATGTTTTCGATTCCCATCACTGACGGCACCCATGTTCTCCATTTCCACCAATGACGGCACCCATGTTCTCCATTCCCTTCACTGACGGCACCAATGTTTTCCTTTACCATCACTTATTGCACACAGGTTCTCCATACCCGCCACTGACGGCACCAATGTTCTCCATTCCCGTCATTGACGGCATCCATGTTCTCCATTCCTATCACTGACGGCACCCATGATCTCCACTCCCGTCACTGAAGGCACCCATGTTCTCCATTTTCATCAATGACGACATCCATGTTCACCATTCCCAATACTGAGGGCACCAATGTTCTCCATACCCACTACTGACAGCACCCATGTTCTCCATTTCCATGGCTGATGGCACCCATGTTCTCCATTCCCATGACTGACGGCACCCATGTTCTCCATTCCCATCAATGTCTTCACACATGTTTTCCATTCCCATCAATGTCTGAACCCATGTTCTCCATTTCCATCATTGACGGCACCAATGATTTCTATGCCCATCACTGACGGTATTCATGTTTTTCATTGCCATCACTAATGACACCCATATTGTTCATTCCCTTCACTAACAGCACCCATGTTTTCGATTCCCATCGCTGACGGCACCCATGTTCTCCATACCCGCCACTGATGGCACCCATGTTCTCTATTCCCATGACTGACGGAACTCATGTCCTTTATTCCCATCACTGACGGCGCCCATGGTATCCATGTCCATCGCTGAGGTCACCCAAGTTCTCCATTCGCACCACTGACGGCATCCATGTTCTCCATTACCATCACTGACGGCACCCATGTTTACCATTCCTGTCACTGACGGTACCCATGTTCCCCAGGGGCATCACTGACGGCATCCATGTTCTCCGTACCCCTCACTTATAGCTCCCATGTTCTCCCTTCCCATGAGTGATGGCCCCAATGCTCTTTAGGTTCATCACTGACAGCACCCAAGTTCTCCAGGCCCATCATTGACGGCAACCATGTTCTCAATGCCCATAACTGACAGCACTCATTTTCTCCATTCCCATAACTGATGTTCTCCAGATCCATTACTGAGGGCAAACATGATCTCCATGCCCATCACTTTTAGCGCCAATGTTCTCCATTTCCATCAATGACGGCATTCATTTCCCCATTCTTTTCACTGACGGCAACCATGTTTTCCTTTACCATCACATATTGTACACAGGTTTTCCATTCCCACGACTGACGGTACCCATGTTCTCCATTCCAACCCCTGACGGCACTCATGTTCTCCATACTCACCACTGACGGCACCCATGTTCTCCATTCCCACCACTGACGACACCAATGTTCTCCACGCCCATCATTGACGGCACCTATGTTATCCATGCCCATTAATGGCGAAACTATTGTTCTCAATTCCAATCACTAATAGCATCCAGGTACTCCATTCCCATCAATGATGCACCCATGTTCTCCATTCATACCACTAACGGCACCCATGTTCTCCATTCCCATAACTGACGACACACATGTTCTCCATTCCCAACACTGACGGTACACATGTTATCCAATCCCATCACTCTCGGTATCCATGTTCTTCATTGCCACCACTGACGGCACCTGTGTTCTCCCGGACCATCATTAACACACCCACATTTTCCGTACCCATCTCTTATGGCACCCACGTTCTCCATTCCCATCAATGACGGCACCCATGTTTTCCATTCCCACCACTGACGGCATCCATGTTCTCCAGGCCCATCACTGACGGCACCAATGTTCTCAGTTTCCATTACTGACGGCAACCATGTTCTCCAGGCCCATCACTGACGGCACCCATGTTCTCCATTCCCTTCACTGACGGCACCCATGTTTTCCTTTACCATCACTAATCGCACACAGGTTCTCCATTCCTACTACTGACGGCACCCATGTTCTCCATTCCAACCCTGACGGCACCCATGTCCTCCATACGCATCACTGACAGCACCCATCGTATCCATCACTGAGGGCACCCAAGTTCTCCATTCCCACCACTGACGACACCCGTGTTCTCCATTACCATCACTGACGGCACCCATGTTCACAATTCCTGTCACTGACGGCACCCATGTTCTCCATTCCCATCACTGACAGCACCCATTTTCTCTATGCCCATCACTTATGGCACCTATGTTCTCCATTCCAATTAATGAAAGCACCCATGTTCTCAATTCCTATTACTGACGGCACCCATGCTCTCCGTACCCATCACTTATAGCACCCATGTTCTCCATTCCCATCAATGAAGGCACCCATGTTCTCCTTTCCCACCACTAACGGCACCCATGTTCTCCATTCTCAACCACACTCTTTTATTACCACACATCT
>JAYMFT010387008.1:0-20021 GCA_038088735.1 Panulirus argus | reverse complement strand
ATATATATATATATATATATATAGATAGATAGATAGATAGATAGATAGATAGATAGATAGACAGATAGATAGATAGAGAGATAGCTATATGATGGATTGATAGATATAGAGATATATAGATACGTATAATGCATCGAAACCAGGGTCCACCGTCCACAGTAAAACCCCACAGACCACTCCATGGTTTATGCTCACCACTTCATCTGTGGTTCAGCCCTTGATAGTACGTTGCTCCCCCAGTAACTATCTCATCCTCTCCTATGCACGCTTCTTCCCTCCTGAATGTTCAGGGAACGATACCCCAAAGCCTCCTTCACTCTATTCTTTCATTTCCTCCTCGGTTTCCCTCTTCCCTTTGCTCCCTCTACATCTGACTCAAATTTCCTCTCAGTCAGTCTTTCTTGAATCATCCTTTCCATATGCTTTCGCCATTTCAACACACCTGGGTCGGTTACCTCAATCAGACTGTGCTTACTGCCACACTTCTTTCTAACAAAGTCATCCCTTACACAGTCAGTCCGTATCAAATCACGCATCGTCTTCAGGCATTCTGTTTCTAACACATCCAACCAGTCTCCCTTCCTCTGCATTGAAGACTCATGACTCATATCCATGCAACGCTGTCGAGACAACTATACCTGCAAACATACTCATGTTTACCCTTACAGAAAATGACTTATCCTATCATATGCTCCTCAGTGCACCCAGGACCTGAGCACCTTCCATCCTATAACTTACTTCAGCCTCTATCGTTCCATTCGCTGCCACCTCCACTCCCATGGCATCTAAAACATTCCACCTCCTTCAGGTCCTCCCCTTTGGAATTTGCACTCATGCTATCTTGTCTTGTTCCCCTGTTTCATCTCGTTAACTTTGTTTAGTTCATATCAACTTTCAACTTCCTCCTCTTATACTATTCCAATTTCTGACACCAGCTTCTTGAGTTTATCACTGGAGTCTGCCACCAGAGCCGCGTTATGTGCAAACAACATCTGACTCACCTCTCAGCATACCGTAGACCCTCACTTTACTCCAAGACCATCGCATCTACCTCCGTCCTCACTCCATCTGGCAACACATTAAGCAGCCACGGTGGCATCACAGTTCCTTGATGCAGACTCACCTTCACTCGGAACTACTCACCCTCCTCCTCACCTACGCGCACGCACGATTTAGTCTTCGAGTAAAACTCCTTATCCCATTCTCTTACTTTCCTGTCAAACCATTTATTCGAAACAGCTTCCACAAGGCATCTCTGTCAAGCTCGTCATATATTTCCATCAGATGAACAAATGACACAAACAAACCCATACGTTCGCCAAGTATTTCTCAAACAAGTTCTTCAAAGCAACATCTGAGCCATAAATACATCTCTGTCGCTCTTGAAGCCATATAGCAAGCCATCACCCTCTCAGTCTTGACTCCTCCACACACCTTACCAATTATATTCAACACATACCTCTCCAGTTCGAACACACGTTTTTGAACCCCTTGCCGCTTTCCCTCCTTGTATTTTGCCAATATGTGTGTGTGTGTGTGTGTGTGTGTGTGTGTGTGTGTGTGTGTAATTGGACAGTGTTTAATTTCAGTGTATGCTTAAGATCAGTGTAGTGTGCCCACAACCAGTAACCATAATTGCTATTTCATCTTTGAAACGAATCACTTTCTCGTGATATACATTCAGACACCAAGTGGCGGAGATGGGGCGTTCTGAGTTGTCATGGTCGACCAGAGTCCGATCAAGACGTGTCAGACAAGGTACTGCGTAGTAGTTCTCCTGACTGACCAAATTTAACCACAGCAACCTATCTTCCCAGTCATGCAACATCCTTCTCATCCTCACCCACTCACCCAGCTCTCTCACCATCGCACATACTCCCCTGTTTCATACCACCTGAAGACCATTAACCCACACCACACGTACCATCCATCTCTCCACTCATGTCCTCCGACCCAGCACTACACATACGTTTTCCCACGCCAGGAGTAAAACATACCTATCATCCACATCACATATACACAGCCTGTCACTAAACACATTCTCCCTACCCTATACATGCCTTCTTCCACGCCAAAATATACTTGTATTATCCCTACACTGCACATATCCTCCGTCACACCATACACATATTCGCCACACTACACTTAATTCACACCACATTTTCCCAACGCCAAACATTATCTTTATTTTCACCATTAGAGGCTCCAGTCATGAGCAAAAGTCTACGTCAAGGCCGGACCTTAATTGAAATATAGAGAATTTAATGTAAGGGAAAAAGAAGAGACAAGAGAACGTATTTACGGATTGTGGAGGAAGTGAAAAACCTGTCTCTTAAAACAAGCCAGGTCATAATTATTGGGAAAGACACGAGAGGGTAGAGAATTCCAAAGCTTCGAAATGTAGGGAAAGAAATAGTTATCAAAACGGCCCACATGTTCCACACCAAACATATGTCTATAAACCCACATATTCTCTATAGTACCACACGCTCGCTCTTCTCCAACACCAGGAACAAATTTACTCACACTGCATTTACTCTTTCCGAGGCCTCATAAACCATCTTCCCGAACCAAAAATGCCTTCCAAAACACGGCATATAATCGTACAACATTCATATCGTTCCCTACACCACTTATGACATCCTCATCCCCTCCACACTCTCCACACTTCACACGTTTCCCACGCTATACAAACAACCATGTTCACATAACCCCGAAAACAGGACACATACTTTCTCCTTATCATATATTTCCTCCTCAACACCACAAATGCTTTTACCCAAACAAATAAACTACGCTCTTCACACCACTCACTGCGCTAACCATTCCACACCTCATTTCCCCGCACCACACTACCATCTTACACATAACAAATAGCATCCAACACACCACAAGTCCACTCTTCCTTAGCAATTATACTTTTCGCAACACAAAAGGCAGTTTCTCCTCTACACCTAGAACACCTTTCGTCCTCCCCTCAAATACTACGCTCATTCCTCTCGAGAACCCATCTCCATACACGTGTCCACTGTACGATTCATAACTTCCACTTACCACAGATCCATCCTTCCCGACACCAAACGCACCCTTTTCAGGGTACCACACAAACACACTCCACTCCTCCCCCCTCCCTCGCATGATACGCAGCCTCCAACCACACATCACAAACACCCGCCTTCCGTACACCATATGCCCTTGTCGAACACTTCCACTCATGCAACCTTGAATTCCACAATGCCCACACCTCGATCTGTATTACACACAAACACATCTTATCCCATCATAACTGGATAATAATAGTAATAATA
The DNA here is from genome assembly GCA_038088735.1 of Panulirus argus. NCBI lineage: Eukaryota > Metazoa > Arthropoda > Malacostraca > Decapoda > Palinuridae > Panulirus > Panulirus argus. The sequence continues at coordinate 16,713 of JAYMFT010387008.1, read as the reverse complement.
ACAATAACTGCAATAATGGTAATAATGATAATAATAATAATAATGATAATAATAATAATGATAATGATAATAATTAAAATAATAACAATAATAATGATAATAATAATAATAATAATAATAATAATAATAATAATAATAATGTAAAGGAAAGTACACCTCCACACTAACTGCCTCTGTTAATGACGATCCTAACCAAAGCGGTAGCTACAGACGAGAGCGAGTGAGTGATATTTGTCCTGGTAACAAGACCGGGAGACGCTGAGCTACCGAAGGCATGACGGCGAAGCCAGGGTTCACAGTCACACAATGGGAGGATCACTTCGAAGCCGGAACACACAGGGAGGCGGGTCCTTGATGGCATCCTGTGACCCAGCCCCGACAAACACTGCGGTACAATAGAACGTCATATTTGGACTGAAGGAGCCGCGCTAAGAGTATCACTGGCGTTGGAGACACTCGCGGGAGGGATGGTGACACCACACCACCAGAGGGAGGCCAGAAGAACGACACCTGAGTGAGACTAACGCTATAAGATCCGAGGAGACGCAAAACGAACAACAACAAGCGAGGTACGCTGAGATCACTAACAGTAGAATGGGACTATAATGACAACACCTTAAGGAAATCCGGTAACGCAACAGTCGAGAAATGTTAAGATCAACACATCCGAGGAGAACTAACGTCGCAACATTCATGAAGGTAAAACATCGTGATGCGTTAGAAAAGAAAACTGAAGCTAAACATTATAATATTTGAAGTATGCGAATTTCGAAATTTAGGGGAAAACAAATTTCACAACTTCTAAGGAAAAATCAAATCACAACATCCCATAAAAACGAACACCTAAACACCCAAGGAAAGCCATCAAAGCAAGGAAGGAAAACTGACTTCGCAACATCTGGCCGCAGCTCAAATAACATCTGAAGGAGGCTAACATCATTACATCTAAGCAAAAGGCACAAAACCTGACGGAAACCAGAACCTCAACACTTGGGGAAAGATGACAGCACAAGAGGTGAAGTAAGCCACTATCAATGGCAGCACCTGAAAGGAAGTTAACATCACAATATATGCAATGAAGTTGAAATCACAACACCTTATGGTTCCTCACATCACAACATGTGAGGGATCATTACATCACAACATCAGAGGGGACCTTAATTCACGACGCCTTGTGGGATCCTCACATCACAACACCTGAGGGAACCTAACGTCTCAACACCCGCCAGAAACTGTACTACACATGAAGAATATCAATACGGTAACACACGAGGAGACCCAACATCTCAACATCTGAAGGAGGATAACACTACAATGCCAGTGGGAAGCTAACATCACAACACCTGTGCAAAACAAACACCACAATACTTGGAAGCAAGCTAACATCGAAAACTACGTACCTTATCTCTAGCTTTAACTAGCTGTAACATTAACTTACATTCTTAATGCACAGGTTTCACTGTATTTCTAAAGGTACAATCACTTGCTTAGGGAATTATATCAAAACACACTAAATGCAAATTAGCGAGCACTCAAACCTAATCCAACGTGATCTTTTTTAGCTAGACCAGCGTAATCCTTCAGAGGTAAATTTCCCTTTCTAAGGTTTGTGTGTGTGTGTGTGTGTGTATAAGCACATAAGAGCAACGATATGTTCCACATTGATAGGTTGTGACGGGACGACACATGCGTGCATAGTCACACAAAAACCTTTACCACTGAACTAGCGAGGCCACGACCCCTGCCCGTTGGAGTTGTGACCCACCCAGCTGACCACAGGAGCTGTGACCCACCCAGCTGACCACAGAACCTGTGGCCCACCCAGCTGACCACAGGAGTCGTGACCCACCCAGCTGACCACAGGAGTCGTGACCCACTCAGCTGACCACAAGAGCTGTGACCAACCCAGCTGACCACAGGAGTTGTGACCCACCCAGCTGGCCACAGGAGTTGTAACCCACCCAGCTGATCACAGGAGTTGTGACCCACCCAGCTGACCGCAGGAGTTGTGACCCACAAAGCTGACCACAGGAGTTGTGACCAGCCCAGCTGATCGCAGGAGTTGTGACCCACCCAGTTGTCCGCAGGAGTTGTGACCCACAAAGCTGACCACAGGAGTTGTGACCCACCCAGCAGACCGCAGGAGCCATGACCCACCCAGCTGACCACAGGAGATGTGACCCACCCAGCAGACCACAGGAGTTGTGACATACCCAGCTGACCACAGGAGCTGTGGCCCACCCAGCTGACCACAGGAGCTCCATAAATTTCCTCGAGGGTCAGAGGGGCGATGATCGCCTTACCGACGTCCGTCACCACAATCACCTTGAACCACCAACCAGTGCTGTACAGATACAAGAATTGTCTAATACACACTACTGTGATTAACATTACCAATCCATGAACAAGCGCACAGCCAAGCAAGGAAATAGCTTAGTCGATTTTCAGCGTAGTTTGACAGTATAGAACACACCGACCCTCGCTTATAAACATCTACAGAATCAAACGATGACGAACCGATTTTGGTATGAACGATAATAATGAAAACAGCGATAGAGGCTGTGTGATGGGGTTTGAAAAAAAAAAAGGATTAATCTGATCAATCGACAAAATATACCTTATCTGATACACTGGCAAAGGCAAAGTTGAAATTTATGATGTATGATGTACGTGAGTATTAACGAATGTTAAATGATAGCTGCCTAGATTAAAAAGATAATCACCGTGTGAAGCGTCACGACCATTGACCCTGGAGTTGGAGGGAAATCATCGCAACATGTAAGCTTGTCCAATGCTTCGGCATCTAGTTAGACGTGGGCTTCAGACTTTCCTAAAACGTATTCAATGAATCGAGGACATGATCATGGTTTTCTATTCTAATTTCAATAATTTTCCACCGCGTGTATGGCAGTATCTATAGTATGTGAGACTCATGATTATCAGTATGGTAACTAATTCCGTTTTCAGTCCTGTATGCTTCCAGAAATTTAATAAGATATCATATCTTATCATTTTCATTTATGAAAACTGTTTCACGTGATCATTAACGAGTATTTCCATATAGTATATAGATCATTGACCGGTTAAGCGTATTTGTGCCATGAATAGTAGATCCCTAAATGTTAATGGCAAGTATATTACAGTAGTCTGTTTTGTTTCATATAAAGGTGGAAGCGGGGGTGCTGGAAATCCACTCCTCCTGTATTCATTTCCCAAAGAAGGAACAGAGGATGGGGCCAATGGAAGTATTTTGTTCTCCTAAGGCTTAGTTGTCGGTTCCTGACGCTACCACCTCGCCTTGCGGGAAATTGCGAAAACTCATGAATAAATCAAGAAAAACCATATAAGAGTAAAAAAGGCACAGCATCCTCAGTGAGCCCAAGGCTCTGTAAGGTGCCAGTGTCTCTCCCCCAAAGCCTTTTGGCCACCGCCGTCCAGCGCTTCCTTCCACAAACCCCTCTCAAGTTCTTCTTGTCTTAACATACAGTCGTCCAGTCAACAATCGAAATATGTATCAGCCGCTTTACCTCCATCCTCTTGGACCTGGACACAATATGTATTAATTCCGAAACTTGAGATGATCTGTTGCAAATGTTTGCCATTCTAATCGTGATCTGATAATAGTGTTCTATTTTTCCATCTGCATATACTATGACAGACGATACTGATGCAGTCGATCGATACTGATTTCTCAATTCAGGTTATCTATATACGAAACATGCAAGTACGCCATTGTTTGCAGATCTGATATCTTCAGGACGATGATGAATGTGTAAAAACATAAGTTTTATGATGGAAATCTTTTAAGCGGTTGAGGAGAGTGACGTTACAAGAACTCAGGTTTTACTGATGTTTCAAAGTCTCTTATGCACGATAAGGTACACACAAACGGTGTCACAGTGAATCCCTTTATTTTGCCGTCTCCTAATATACATACGCACTGCAAGTTCAAGCAGCAACAGAATCAAAATATTAGGAAAATCAAAAGCAGATAATAATAATATACAATTCGCGTATATCAGCAGAGAAAATGATATCTCTAAAGTACTTCATTTGTCTTAGAAAACTAGACCATTTCTTTCTACATGTGAAGAATATATATATATATAACGAGCTTTAAGACTCTACATTATGTAAACTATATGGATGAAGATGGCCAGAATCAATGACCTCACCTCTCTCGCCAATAAACATCTAAAGGTATATTTCTGCTATGATCGTCCTGTTTTTTTTTTCCTACTGGAGGCTCAGATCTTCACCTTAATATATCTCGTCTGGTATCAGGCGTGAGACTGCCAACGTCAACAGTTATAGTTCGAGGAACTTGCGACGATTTTATTTTTTCCTTTTCATATCTTTGGCACTACCACGCCTCTCGGCTTCCCAGAAAAGCATCTATCCCTAAAACGGCGTGGAGTATATCCGTGCGTGCACGCGTGCAGATGGCCTTGTACACGCGTAGCGCTCGCGCGTGCGTTTAAGTCATGGGTTTTAAGGTCATTTTGACAATGGGTAAACAATGAGTAGGTATATACCAACGGGTCGTGCAAATGGACGTCAGTAGGGTTCAACGTGACCTATTTCGTCACTGAGACTCCCACGTGCGTTGAGATGTGAATTGTAATGGAATAATGACAGCGCGTAAGAGTTGGCTGTATGTCTTTAGCACATGTCTACATTCCAGAGAGCAAAATCTGTCAGTTTCTGTTCAAGATCTTCATAGGTCTATAACATCTGCCGTTGCCGTCAACCAGCACAAGATCCCTTGACATATTGGTGAGTTATCATGATTTATGAACATTGTCTAAGTGTATGCCATGACCAGCAGTTCCAGACTTCGACTTTCAGTCGCACTGTTAGTCCAAGTATTGTGAATATTGTGTTGAATTTCTCTCTGCCTCGATACTGCAACTCGTACTTGCAGCTGCCATGTAAATATATCCTAAGAAACTTTATCCACAGCGGCTGCTCGCTCCGTCTACAATACCTCGTTGCTTTGAAAGCTAAAATTTTATATGAGGAGGTCCTACAGTGATTTAGGATGAGGTAAGGAGAGGGAGGGGTGGGTGATATCCTGACCGAATATCAAAAAAAAAAAATGACTTCTTACACAAAAAAAAGACATCCTCAAGTGCTTGTGCACGATCTTCACAAAGAATCTGTACTTCTGACATCTTCAAATCTAAGGTTAAGGTTTCCAAGTGTTTTGGAGAAAGATTCTGAAATTAAAGTTTTCCGTGTGTTCTGCAGGAAGAATCTGAGATTAGATTTTCCAGGTATTTGGGAGAAAGATATAATTTCTGAATTTTAATGGTGAATCCATGGAAAACAAATGTATCTCTACGAATGAGTTGTTGAATCTGTCAACATGTCCAAAGTGATCAAGCAACAGGCAGCGTTCATGTACATGAAGACTGAACAGAGGAGGTACTACAGTATAATCCTCTCCAGGATACTACGCCAATATGATTACGAGATATCACTTGATATCATTATATCTTTTACCACTGCATCGACGCGACGCGAAGCTCGCCTTCACCAAGCCGAATGTTCAGGCAATAACGTCACTATACAGCAATCGTTCCCGTTTACCACGAACATTTTACATGTGGGTCTTTTTCGAACGAGGATTGTGGCCAGAGAGAACAACTCTCCCCTCCTGAAAATTTTTTCGACGAGCGGTTTGCGGTGACGTCGCCTTTATCCTCTGATCCTCACGACTTTTCTTCTAGTGAACGGCTTTAGTCATGATGACCGGCCGGGGAGGGGCTTCGCTGGGCTCTGCAGAGTACTCAGGAGGTCCACTGCACAGTGGGTCCTCTGAGGCTTCAGTCGCGGATGAACTGACTCGTTTGTTGTGTGCTTCGCTACGGGATTGTCTGTTCCTTCCGAGAGACCGGTTTTGTCTAAGCTGCAACAACGCCTAAGGGATTATCATATTTTAAGTTTACACGGGATCAGAATTTATTCAGCTGCTCTTCATAATCATATTCCCTATACAACTGGAGAATAAATAAGTTTAATAAATGCAGACGGAAAATTGTATCACTTCTATCTGCGGGCTGCTTCAAGAATCTCTCACTTGGATATAGTAAATAATCTCGTTTTTTTGACAACAATGTCATCATCCAATATTTTTTGGTCTGCAATGTGTTACTTGCACTAAGTGAACATTGACGAGTTGCTTTGTGAACTGATTAAGCATTTGCTATGACAGACTTCCCATTTCACTCAGACTTTAGAGTCTGGTTAATAATTACTACTCAGTATTAAGGACACCGACGAATTCTCAAACTGTACGTACAGGAAATAAAGTCTTTTCTTATCTCGCTCCTATTAATGCTTAAAACCTCCGAAAAGTACATCTTACACCTTAATGCCTTTCTTTTTCATCAAAACGCACTTGTAACTAGCCCATCCCCTGTTACCTGGGGTAGATCATCTGTTTGACCTTCCTCAACTTCCGACTCCCGTTAAATCCTACACTCGAGTGTGTGGTGAAGCTGCAGGATGGAGGAGTTACCACTCTGGCGAAACGGACTTGTCCCTCTTCGAGACTTCAGAACGGAGCATCATCATAAATCTTCACCACTAAAGCTAATATTGTGTTCAGCTTTCTTGTAAACCACAAGTGCGTCCTATAAAAAGGAAAATAGAAAATACGTGCATATGGAAATTAACAATGAAAAGTGCATAAATCCCTCCGGTTGCTGGATTTTTCTTCATTTTATGTACCTTTTATGCAGGGTTCCGAAGCCTGGATTATCATCATCATTTCCCCATCCAGGACTAAGTCCATCGTGAAAACTAACATGATATCTGGCGACCCTCTGGAAATAACTACGTTTAACAGCTACAGGAGGTGACGAGGAATTACGCTTTTCTCATTCACGCTGCATGTCTCCAAATTGACTAAGGCTCCAGAAGGAGGATCGAACGTGTATTCCCATTTTTCTTCTGTTACCAGTTCAACCAGCACCACTTCGTTCACACAGACGCAAGCAAACTATCTTCATCGTTTAAAGAAAAACGAAAAAAGAGTGGTTATCTACTTAAATAGCCAGAGCATCCACACTGGAAATGGAGCTGAGTAAAAGCGGATGCGAATGATTAGGTGCGTGAGCTGTCAGGCCGCTCTCAGTACAGTGGTTAAGTGGGTGGGCTTTGAGCCCACTGTCAGGACAGTCGTTAAGTGGGTGGGCTTTAGGGACATTCTCAGTACAGTGGTTAGATGGGTGAGTATTAAGGCCACAGTCAGTACAGTGGTTAACAGCTCCTTCGCCAGTAACACTGTTCAATACACATACTTTCACGAAAAATAGAACGAATTATATATCAAAATGAAAGACTGCGTTTGTTAAAACATATAACTGGTTCATAATTCATCATTCAAGAATTAAAATTCTACTCTCTAGATTGCTAAGCTTAAACATTGCTTATTGAAGTTTTGGTATATCAAATAATTACGTGAGCATGGGAAGGTTGGACACCTCAGTTCAATAGTTTTCATAAGGAATGCTGAGGAAGAAGCCATAGAGTGGCTCCATCTCTCTGCCGTTAATATTAGAAACATTAATCAGGTCGCAACAGACGGGCATTGAACTGACTAATGATTACCCGCTCTCTCTCTAGATGACCCACCTCCGTATACATACAGATGTCCTCACAACCTCCCTCCCACACACACACACACACACACACATATCTTAATAAAACAACATATAATGTATCATCTAAATTTACTCTTAATGAGACACCCATTTCATTTTTTCTTGTCTAATATTCTAATATTTCATAATGCATACCATTATCTTTGTACTACACTAATCATAATCTATATGCGCGAGACTTTTCAGGAATATGACAAACGATATTAGATTGAGGAGCTCTGGCTTGATGCGACACAGAACATTACATAGTGTCCTAATTTCTTTGTATCAATAAATATAAATCCTATTCGTCTTGACTCTCCAGTATCGTCTCTTTGTGAGGAACAGACGGTAAATCCCCCTACGAAATGGATGTCATTAACATCAAACACGAAGTATAATTCCTTTGATATAATAAGTCTCCCCAGAATAACTGTTTCTGTGATTCTGAATTTATGGCAGGGTTCCTAATTCCTGTGATGCCTGGCGACAGACGTCGTTGGATGTGCCAGCCATCATCATATGTAATTCTACTTACCTACTTTGGTATCAGGAAAACAGGCGCCCACAGACAGCATATTTTGTGAAGTCGTCCGTATGAAAATTTTCATTTTTTTCTGATGAGACATAATTCTAATGGTTATCTCTGCGGTTCATGATAAACACACAGTTATCACAAGACGTAATTCTAATGGTTAATTCTGTGGTTTATGATAAACGCACAATTATCTATTTAGCGAAAGGAAAAGGAAATCACCGTAAATGAGATGTCGTGACTGGAGGAGGGTTCTCATCTTACTCTTCCGTTAAATGTCCCTCCGGGTCCTACAGCAAGTCCCCCTCACCCCATAAAAGCGCCCTCATATCCCCTTACTCTATACCTCCTCACCCCATACGGTTCCTTTTCACACTCCCCTGTAAAGATCCCACGGCAGTATACTCTTTACCATACTGCATAATGTTCCTTCTCTGGTCATTTCTGGTTCCCAGTTTACAGTGGGAAATACCATCATGCTGGCATGATCTGCATGACTCAGAGTCTGTGAAACAGGACCTCTGAAATCCAAAGGTACGATATGCACAAAAATAGTGGAGTGTTAGAGTAAGTTTCTTCTGCATTCCTAACCTATTTCTTGCATGAATGAGAATATAACAAGACGTTACTACAGTCCTCTATCAGGTAACCTCATCATGGACCATTAGTTCATCTATTAACTGTTCTTCCCACGTACACCTTCCTGCTCGTCCCATACTACCTCCCTCATCCACATCCTGACCTGGCTCACGAACGGACGTCTCTGCTGTGAGCTCTTACGCAGCTCACTTCACCTGCTCTGAGCGCCTCTGAGTTCACAACAGAGTGTCGTTTTAGGTATGTAGGTAAATCTGGTGTCTCTCTCTCTCTCTCTCTCTCTCTCTCTCTCTCTCTATCTATCTATCTATCTATCTATATATTGACAGAAATAGCTCAAAATCCAAGATAGGAAGAAAAATGTAACAGAAAAAAGGGCCTGATGATATGTTCCAGGTACTGAGATAGGATATGTTGAGGACGATCCTCGCCTCACCCTTGCTGGATACTCCCTGGTCGGCCATATTGACGAAGAGTGTCGCAAACGAGCCAAAAACTGGAGGAGCCTCTGCTATCCGGCGGCTGAGCTAATAGACTTCATACATGAGCCACAGGATATTAGTTAGGGACACCACCGGGAGTGAGTGCGGTAGTTGTGGTTGACATATAGCATCTAAATACATGGCGCTAGAAAGCAAGGACCCAATTAATCAAGAACGAGAAAATTAGGTATGAAAGATAATTACAGTCTCCGCACTCCTCTGGTATGCCGTATTTCATACGTTCCACAGGACAGAAAGGGATTAAGAACTTGTTCGTAAGAATCCCGTATCTTATTACTTCTTGTCATATTCAGCTGTAAATGATAATTTCTCTAATAATGTAAAAAAAGAAAAAGAATTTCCCTTTCCCTTACACTACATCACCATTCTGCTTATTGCCATGAGTCAAACTTAGGTACAAGGAACTCGGAGGTGACCCGGCAGCAGAAACTTCTTACTGTCGAGCGAAAAATATGGTTCTTGTCGGGGATAATTCACGGCAATCCCGAGTCGTATTCCGGCACACAGTATATCACGTTGCTTCCGGGAACGTAATGGTTAGATTCGCTCTAATGATAGGGGTTGACGGGGAGTTTAAGCCCGTGACATGCACACCTGAATTGCCGGGTGGCAAAAAGAAATTTTGTGCGTCGCCGAATCCGATTTTGTTCATTCTGATACACAGGGGGGATTTCCACGGACGCATATGCGTGGCATGTTATAATTAGGGTTGAGACACTACAGTTAAAAGTTATGTTCACAGGAATAATTCATTTCCGTAATTAGTTAGACCAGTGCGTTGTTTGTAATTTTGGCAATTTCCAAAATTGCAGACGACATGAATCGTTAGAGAATATACGTACACACACAGGATGCCATTCCTGTGACGTCGCGTGTGTGCTGCAAGCTCGGGCTGTCGGAGTAACAAGGTCTGGATGAGCAGACTGCATGTTGTGGTGCGTTACAGCCAGACGATGATGTATAGACGGAAGGGTGACAGAGGTGAAAGGTTCAGGTGAGGCAAGTGTGGAGGGTTCAGGTGAGGCAAGTGTGGAGGGTTCAGGTAAGGGAAGGGTGGAGGGCTCAGGTGTGGCAAGGGTGAAGTGTTCAGGTGAGGCAAGTGTGGAGGGTTCAGGTAAGGGAAGAGCGGAGGGTTCAGGTGAGGCAAGGGTGGAGGGCTCAGGTGAGTGATATATAGAGAACAACAATATGAGGACGCCAAATAAAGTGTCTAGATAACAAAGCTAGTCGGATTTATTCGAGTCAGACAAAGGTTCAGGGGACACAAAGCGAAAGGCTCAAGTCACACGAGGAGAGTTAGGCTAAACATGACAGTAGGGAAGGAACGTCTAGGCGTGACAACGGAATACATCTGGCATAAGACGGAGAGACTTAGTCAGGTTCACATGACAAATGAAGTGCTGGATTTAAGTGACATAAGACGATAAAATTTAACAAACAAAATGAAAGAAAGGAGGTTCAGTCAGATAAGACAAGTAAGACTGAGTCCCAACTAAGAGAAGGAGAGAAAGAATTATTGAGAAAAGACATAAAACACAGACTAGAAGCAGAGAGGTTTGGTTCAGATGAGAGAAAGGCAGAAGCCTTATTCAGGAGGACAAAGAAGAAAGAGAGAGGTGTGAAAAACAAGTGAAGCTTAGGTAGTGCAAAAGAGGAAGGGTTGAGATGGGACAGAAATCAGGGGGCTTTAGAGAAGTTGTGGGTTAGTGTAAGCGAAGAGAATGTAGATTTTAAATGACGTACCGTTGGAGGATTCAGGTTAGATAGTGTGTGTAGAAAGTCTGAGACAAAGGTTGATATAATGGTACCTGACGATACTAGAGATGGAAGGTTAGGTCAGGTAAGATTGGAAAGGTTCAAGGTTCAAATGCGGTAATCAGAGGAAGTCTGAAGTCCAATAAAATAGGTTTAGGGGAAGCGAATCAAGAAGAGATCGATAATTTTGGCGATACGAGGCGGAAAGGTTTTCATGTACAGGAGTAAATGGTAATATGACAGGAGGTTCAGATGAGGTGGAAAAAAAAAAGAACGTTATACTAGACAGGTAAGGCAAGAGCAGAAACTTCAGGTCAGAAATAGACGGAGGGTTCACACGAGAAGAAGATTCAGAAGATACATGGGTAAAAGGGTCGTTTATTAAGACAAGGGTGGAAACGAGAGAGAAGGTTCAGGTTAGACAAAGCAGACGGCGTTACCACATGCTTGAGAGTAAAAGCATAAAGTGAACCAAAGGTTTCAGTTGAGACAGCTAATCATATATAAAGCTCAAGTGACATACGGAGAGACAATCGGTTCAGAAGGTAATGCAGTGGCTCAAGAGAAACAGATGAAGAGGACTTAGTGAAGACAGTTTTTTTTCAAAGGTTCAGTCTAGACAAGGGCACAAGGTTCAAGGAGCACAAGAGCAGAAGGTTCGAGAGGACCATTAAAGAACCATACCAAGTAAGGTACACCGTTCATCTAAAAAAAAAAAAAAATTACTCGAGAAACATGAAAATTTCTAGGCTCAAAAATTTTTCGGGGTTTCAAGGAGACATGAATGACACAGTACTTAAAAGTTCAGATAAAACAATGATACACGGCTTGTAAGAGACAACGACCGAAGATTTTGGTTAGAGAGGAGCAGAAGAAGCCTCAATCATGATGAAGGCTCAGATGAAACACGGTATGTCTGAGTCTCGCGTGCGTGACTATGCAGACGGAAGTTGTGTCATGAAGAGATTCAAGTCAGGTTAGAGTGGAAGGGTCGGACAAGGTAAGGACAAAAGCCTGAGACATCAGCTGAAATAGTTACTGATGTACGGTCTGTTGACCTTATAAGAAGCAAGAGATATTGATTTCGGTCGCTATTTTCATGATCTCACGCGTGTGCTTGTGTTGTGTGTGTGTGTGTGAGTGTGTGTGTGTGTGTGTGTGTGTGTGTGTGTGTGTGTGTGTGTGTGTGTGAAATGTCAGTGAGAATTACCCAATTTTCACCAGAGATTGCATAGCGATTTCTTGCTACCTCCCCAAGGAGATATTATTTATGATCCCATAATTCAAATTAGATATAAGACTGAAGCCTGATGGCTAGGTTGCCAATCCACTTGATTGTGGCTATTTGAGGGCCAGAAGGCACCTGCTGCCGCTTGTGTTAGTGGCACTATCGAAGGACAAAGAGGGAAGAGATAGGTCGACGTGGTTCCAGTGCAAATTACACAAAAAAATAGACAACCAGAGCTGAGAGCACCAGGTGGTGGCGTCCGTACCTATTTGTACTAAGGGATGGCAAAACAACACGGCTAGAAATGGGCAGTGGCACCTAGGGAAGCCAACACTAGGCAGTGACACCAAGGAATTGCATCACTTGGTAATGGTATTACTGGCAGCTAATACTATCTACTGGCACTGCTATCCAAGCCTAATAACATTAGCCAGTGATATGCAAGTAGTCCAACTTCAAGCAATTACAGCTAAAGCTATTAGTACTTGCAGTGCCTTACAAGACTCCCAGCACCGCACTGTGGTATCAAAGGCCACTCAATGTAAGTAGGAACAACACAGGGCTGCTAACACTCGTGCGCTATTACCCGGGCCCAGGCAGTACCAGTGCCTCTCAGAGGTACCCATTATTAGCGACTAACAGTGTAGGCATTGGCATTCACGTCGGCCAACGTAAGGCAGTATCGTCCAGGACTGCCAATATGAGACAGTAATACTCCAAGACTGCCGATACCAGGAGGCAGTACATTCAATCCTCCGACGCCATGTGGAGACAAACAGGAACACTTGTAAACCTCTCATTACTCAATGCACCCCTTCCTCCACCTGTTCGTTCTCAACGATAATACTGGCGCTTTAATGGTGCTCACTGACTTCAATACCGCTGATCTGACAAAACTACGATAATCTTCTTTTGATTTTTCGTGGTAGATTACTGTCTCTACCCAAGCGATGCTTCTATCACTGCTAGGCGTACAGCAGAAGCTACTGTAGTGGGAATGCAGGCATATATATCCCCTCCTCCCTTACGACTTATTCTTCGTCCAGTCTATGTGTTAAGAGCTCCTGTTATGAATCCGTTCGGGCAAGGGACATGACATATCGAATCCGGAAAAAAATCTTCCTTTGCATCGCAGTCAACTTTCACCCCTGTCGAAAATCAGTGAAAATATGTTCTTCCTGAGGCAAACCGTTGCTTTATCCAGAGGAAGTGAACCAACCAATCTTCTCCCTCCGGTAAGATCTCCTCTGGTTCTTGACCAAAGTATCTCTAACAACTTAAACACTCTACCTTTCTTTCGCTTCTTCTTCTCCGGAATACTGAATATTACAGATGTCTCTCGAACTGAGTAAGCAACTCTTTCGGATTTGTTTTTGCTCCGCTGACGTCATCTTTAGGTCCTAATATTTCCTCACCTCTTGACGCACCTTTTGCTAATCCTTTACTCGTCCCTCTAGCTTCACAGTGCAGTCCAAAATAGAACTTCTCTCCCTGGACACAGGCAGGGCGTATGGTCCAGATAACATCCCTCTTTGTCTTTTGAAGAAATCTGCTTTTGAACTCACGTTAGTGCTTTCTCGTCTGTTTCACTCTGGTCTTAAAAGCACATTTGTTTTCTTTTTTTTTTCCTGGAGAAATGCAAAGACGTTGCCCATTCTATTTTGGGACTCCTATCATCTCTAAAATCCTGACTTGCATTTCTTCCCGACTTTCATTTTCCAAAGCATCTTGAATCTTAAAGTCTGGCTTTCGCAAGGCGAGATCCATCGGTTGGTATCCTGTCTTATATTACCCACGTCTGGCCAGTTCTCCCAGAAAGATTCTGAGGAAACCTGTGTTGTGAGCCTTCATATCTCGAAAGCTTTTGACAGGATGTGGCATTGGGGTCTGACTTCTAAAAGTCACCCTCCTCTGACTTTCTTGCCTACATCTGTTTATTCATTTTCATGTATAGCTTCCTCTCTGGCTCATCTACCTCAGTAACTGTCACTGGATTAACCTCCATCAAAGTTCTGTCCTACCTAGTAAGGTCTTCCTCTCTTTTATCAAACATTTACCTTTTATTTTAACAAATAACCGAGTGCACCTGTACACTGACGACCCAACACTGCAATCCTCACGTTTTCCACATCTGAAACCCTCCGGTCTTGTTCAACCTGCGTCTCAGCGTCGTCACAAATACCTCTATGAAAACACAGATTTGGAACGGGATAAGCCAGTGGGGTAGACGCAGCCTAGTCAAACTTAAAGCCGCCTAGATTCTAATTTCTTTTTTCGCATTCTTCTACTCAAAACTCTTTACAGATTTCACAGTGTGTTCTGATGGATCCATAGTTCCATCACTCAACACAGTAAGCAAAACTGCTATCAACGTAACATCAGATCTATCACAGACGCCGTCTACTATATATACAACTACAGCTGCCTCCACGAAATTGGAAGGCTGTTCAGATGCCAGGGATTCGTTTCTTATAACAATTGTTCCGACGGTAAAAAGGTTTTGATTCGTCTCTGTCCAGAGCAGTGTTCCCACGTCGGGGGTGGCTGTAGCTCCACACACTCACTTGACAGGGTAGAGTCCAAAGCAATGCAACTTATCATCTTCCCCAGCCTGACCTACAAACTCGACCCACTAGCCCTTGGCCACTTTACCTCCTCTATTTACATGACTTGAGTATGTCCCCGGGAACAAGCCGGTAGTGTTCTCCAGCCATTAGCAAGACCACGCAATGTTCGAGAGGCTCCTACGTCACATGATAAGTGTGTGGTCATAGGCAATTCACGGGATGGTTGTAGTAATTTCCGCTTCTTACCCTACAACGTTAAGCTCCGGTATATTGTACCTTCTCTTGGTTTTCCACTAATAGCCATGGCCTCCTGCTTTTCAAAAGACAGGTTTTCTTCGCTTCCTCAAAAACTCTTACATTCTTCTTCCACCTGTCTATTAATTTTCTATCTCTTGTAAGCTTTCTTGGTTCATTTAAGACCCGGTCTCTATGCAGACTGTTCTCCGTGACTGGAAGCTCCCACATCATGAGAACAGAGAAGTAAGTACACATGGATGCCAACACCATATAGACATCCTCGGCTTCCAGGTACCAGCTAGCATTAGTCAGGGCTGCTGACACCACTGTTGACAACGCTAGCCAATGGGGTGTAGTGCTGCCGAGACCGGACGATGTTAATAAAGGTGTCAGTGCCACAGACCCACTGTACAGCTCCAAGGGACCCATTACCCACCACGCCGCACAGGGCTGAGGTGTTTGTCGGGACAGAGGGTTCGAAAGTTCCCACGAGTACACGAGACGCAGGTGGATCACTTAGATCGACACAGACGCCACACAGGTAGACTACAAGGGTAGTAGACAAGTAAATGGTAGAGAGAGATATGTAAGATAGCAAGGATAAAAGGCACTGGTGTAGGGACGTAGCTGGACTAGAAGAATAGGTGAAGCAATGATGTGGCACATAAGGGCGTGGAATGACGGCACAGGTGGACGACACAACAAGTGGACGATACAGGTGGATGATATAGATGGAGAGGACAAAGTAAACGACGCATGTAAACAGCAGGGATGCGCGGCAGACATGAACCAAACAGGCACACGACACTGACGATCCACAAAGAACGACATAACGAGTGAACGACCCAAGTGGACAAGACAGTGTCGTACAGTCTCAAACGCTAACGCAGTTAAGTTAAAGTGGCATACCCACACTTGTATCAGAGGAACCGCATCTTACTTCCTCCGTTCACTCCCGTCGTTTCGTCTTTTTGACACTCCGTCCCCTGCCCCTCCTCACCCACCTCCCTCCCTGCCTCCCCTCCCCCGTTCCCTCAATCTCCCCATGCCCTTCACTCTACTCAGCCTAAACCTCTACCTATACATATTCCCCCCAAACACTAGTGAACCAGAAATGAATACACTGGGGAAGATGCCTATATAGCAGTACTCTCTACGTTCTTGTTTCCTGTAACTCCCTCCTCTGCGATCATAACAAAACCTTACAAGCGTATCCAGGTTTCTCCTTCCCGTGCGAGTGGTTTCTCCTTCCCACACAACTTGGCAGAAATGATAACTTCCGAGTCACTGTATTTCAGGCAGTGCGTCTGTACGCAACGCACCGACAAAGGTCTATTTGAAACTGCGTAGAACAGAGACACATTATCCGAACATTTTCCTCCCCATGACCCTGATACACACAAGAGTAGAGATATAGTACATATATACAAGTATAAGAGACGGTGCAACGCAAACGTAAAATTCACATCCCGTAACACAAATGATAAATGCAGCACACACACACACACACAAAGACAAAAACAAGGAGAAAAACGCACATATGTCCATGCCAATGCTTAAGGAAATATCTATCTATCTATCTATCTATCTATATAAATATATATATATATATATATATATATATATATATATATATATATAT
>JAYMFT010386997.1:0-20022 GCA_038088735.1 Panulirus argus | reverse complement strand
TATATATATATATATATATATATATATATATATATATATATATATATATATATATATATATATATATATCGGGGCCTTAACATGCAGGAGAGTGAAAGGCGTGCACAGGATAGAGTGAACTGAAACGATGTGGTATACTGGGGTCTACGTGCTGTCATGGACTGAACCAGAACAAGTGAAGCGTGCGGGGTAAAACACGGAAAGCTCTGTGGGGCCTGGATGTGGAAGTACAGGAAGACGAAAAAAAAAAAAAGAGCGGCTTGATCGACTGGAGCACTAGTTACAGCTTGATCAGGCGGGAGGAGGAGAGGAAAAAGTAAATTACAGAAGTTATTGGAAATTAATTTGTTAAAGAATAGATATATTTGTCAGGAGATGTCCAATCAGCACGCGTATTTTCTTCTGGAGGTGTGTTTGATTTCACGGAGACCATCCTTGCAGTGTTCCCGAGCATAAATGGTAGGGTGAGTTTCAAGACTCCCAATATGTTATGTATGGCCTCCGCTATACGGTAAGCACAGCTGGAGGCATCTCAAGTCAGCAAAACAGTACCCGTCCCAGAGGAGGTCAGGAAAGAAGCCACGCAGCAGTAACCGCTGAGCGCTCCCATAATGCCAGTGTTGGCGTTTAGAGAGAGAGAGATAGAGAGAGAGAATGTTAGTGTGTGTTTGAGATAGAACGCGTGTCAGTGAGTGCGTGTGAACTGACCAGTTAATGGACATGACGCCAGACAGCGTCAGGAGAAAGTGGAGTCCAGATCACATTGTGGCGTGCAATTCGACTGGCTGGGAAATACTTCATTGCTTCCGGGAATCAGGGAGGCGTGGCGACCAGGGGTAGCCAGGCTTGGAGGGGGACTGGGTGGATGAGTTCCTGGACCCAAAATAGTGTGAGGCGCCAGCGGTTAACGTGCTGTGCTGGAGTCCTCATGATGCGAAGGAATAAGTAACAGACGATAAGATTTTCATAGCATAATTATCGTAATGATTAGATTATAATGACATTTTGAAAGTGCCACCTGCATTATCCTCTCCAGACGCTGCTTAGGAAATTCTCAGGAAGACTATTTGATTGTTTCCCCCCTCGTTAGAGCTGCTGTTAAGGCTTCGTTAGAGCGTGGTAGTTGGTTCGCGGCGTCTGGAAGCACCGTCCGGATTCTTATCCTCCGGAAGTCATTACTGCTAGCAGGTCCTTCGAGGAGGAGGCCAGCCAGCTAAAGTTTCGACAGAAGTGAACTACTTTCCTCCTCGCAAGAACGCCTGGCGAGGAGCAGACCTTCGCTGGAAAAACTAGATTCCAGTAGAAACTGAATCCAGTCGAAGCGAACCTGATCGCTCGAGCCAGCCAGCCAGCCAGCCAGGCAGCGAGCCACCTGCCCCGACCATGGGTCCCAGAGGGGGCCAGTTTGTCCGCTCCGCCACCTAATTTGGAATGTGGTGGAGGTGGCTCAGGTGGGTGCAGGTGGTGCAGGAGCAGCAGTTATGGCGATACTCTGACCTTTAAAGGCGCTCGTGGCGGCCGGAAGGGCAAATATCGGTAAACACTTTTTCTTTCGGGAGTTTTTCCATGAAAGTTTACGTCGAGCACTTCAGGGAGAGGTTTACCTTTCTCTGTATACAAGAAATGAAGTTTACCTGGTGATTACCTGTCGTGCGCTGTGTCGTGTGGGATCCAAGATGGTAGGATAGACACACTCAGGGATGGTGGTAGCACCAGACGGACGGGAGGAGAAGAATAACAATGATAAACTTGTGTTAACAGGATGTCTGTATCTCTGTGTGTTTGAGTGCTGTTTTACACACACACACACACACACACACACACAGCACGCACGCAAGCACACTCACACTCAAACACACACACACGCATTCAGGAGGTAAGCTAGTCTGCAAACAAAGGTTTGCTACACCAGGAAGGTCAGGCAAGCACCGATAAAAGGACGTGGGGCAAAAGTGTATATATATATATATATATATATATATATATATATTTGGCCGGTACAGGAGGGGCAGGATTTGATTCCTTGAGCACGAGGGCGCGACCCTTGACCTCGACCGCATGACCTTTGGGAATGATAGCTTGGTCAACCGCTAGACCGTCATATTCAGGGGTCGTACCGTCGTGCTCGAGTGTCGTGCCGCTGTGTTCGGAGAGCTGTGCCGTGCTGTAGGAGAGGTCACCTGTAGGAGCCCACCCAGCAGGAATCATAATCACATGTCTAAAGCCGTATTTCCCAGACTCCCCGGACATTGCCGTCTCCCACAACCGAACGGGTATTGTCACACTGATAGCTCACGGACCAGCAGGCACTCAGCGGCTGGACAGAAGAAGAGAAAGTGGGAGGAAGAAGTGAATCAGGACAACAGCTCTGTTGAGAATTCCGTTCGTTCGACACTCGTAGGTGGAGCCCCTCCGTCTCTTGAACCTTCCCTACTGTGATACAGCTTTGGACACTTGTCCATACTTATCTTTTCCTTACTTCTTGAGTGTGTGTGTGTGTGTGTGTGTGTGATATGCCGATCCGACCTCTCACAAACCCCGAGACATTTCGTCATCACGGACGAAGAAACGAACAATGGACCTATAACATCGGACGGCATCACGGGGTCTTTCGGACCGGACGTTAGCGTGTGTTGGTGGTGGTCGCGCGCGCGCCGCAAGGATTTCACATTGTGTGTCGATGAGAGACGCAAGGAATCTATTTCTTCTCTACCTCCTCAAGCCACCGCTCGGGTTTTTACAGCAACGCCAGCGTAGGGAGGACTGTGAGGACGGCTGGGCTAGGGCTGGTGCGGTAGCAAGAAGTGCTCTGTACCCCGCCGACCGATGCAGTTCTCAGGAAAATAAAAAATAATGACCCCCAGGGTCTTCATGGATCCCTCCCCTACAAAACACGTTACGCAACAGCCACTGCAGATTTTTTTTTTCTTTTTTAACCCGGTAGGATCGCCCACCCGGAATCTTCGATGCGCGATCAGCTCCAGTGGTTTTGAAACTTGTAAGTCATCTTTACGTCTATCATGAGATCTAAGCTTTCTTTGTAATTGTCGCAAGATATAAGCTTTATTTATAACTGTGACAAGATATAAGCAGTGTATCTAACTCTCTTATAAGCTTCCTGTATAACTGACCCTATTAAGGTATATGTATAACTTTGTCATAAGATATAAAGCCATCTTCATCACGTCATAAGTTGTTTGTATATGAATCCATCTACCTATACAAGCTGCACCGTATATTCTATCCATCCTAGGAATAAGCTGGCTCTATATTTATCAACCGTATGATTCCAGGTATCCTTGTGTCCAGTAACCTGTCAGATTGAAAGGCTGTTCTCCTTATTTTCTTCAGATAGTCAAAGGAGAGACAGCCTCTCTCACTGTCTCTCTTTCTCTCTCTCCCACACACCTAACAAGACTCACTAAAAACGATCAGGCAAATAATGCCCAAAACATCATATGATTTAACTACCTCCGTCCATAAGACAAGTCCGTCACTGTAGCTAACCTTGTGTTTACTAGGTCTGCCTTTACTCCAGCTAGGTACCTCCTGGTGTACTGGTCAGTACCACTTTGGCCAACCTGTCTTCTGCCTCTGCCACCTGTTTGGTCGCGCTATCCTGAATGGCCTTCGCCCATTTCTCACTCCAGTGATCACTTCGCGCCACTTATGTGCTTCTCCTGCTTATATTATGAAGCCTTGGCTTCATCATATGGCAGGTAGAGTTTTGCGTCCGTCCGTCAGATTTGGGACAGGTGCTGCGTCGTCATGTGATCCTCTGGTGTAACTTGCACTTAAACTACTCCCATTCACCAAAGCTGTCAGCACACCACTAGTTCTCCCTTGCATGGCTTAAGTCTCAGTTTAAGCTTATCCCTCACCTCGTTCCATCTAAAGCTCTCCTCTTACTACGTCTCAGCTAAGGCTTTCCCGTTACCAGTAAGGCCCCTTGCCATCCTTACTGACCTTTACTTCTGAACACTTCAACTCATCATGAACTTCTAAATCTTCACCAGTCAGTCCTACGTGACACTGTGGTTGGCCATTTTCAGGAACAATCATTTTCATTGAATAAACTTCCATCATCCTCGCCAAACGCTGGTCACCACAGCAACCCACACCATCCTATCCTTCTCCCGTACATACAACAGCTATTGCAACGTCAGATCCGTTTCACCATTGGCTTAGTATTGCACCATTATCATCTCATCACGTCCTCATATCATGTAATGTCCCATCCATTAAAATATTAAGCAGCCAGGGTGACAAGACACGACCTTGACGCACTCCCACATTTGTTTCAAACCACTTGCACTCCGAATTACTCTAGCACAATTACTTCTTCCTTTATAAACGATCTGAACAGCATCCACTTGTGTTCCATTCTTCACTGTTGTTGTTTCACTTGCAGTAGTCACTTGCCAAAAGGAATTTTCAAGTAAGACAAACTACGAGGTGCAGGGAATTGCTTGCTCACCCTGGTAGGAAAGGGAAAGTGGGAAGTGTTCTGTTTACCTTACGAAGTGGAGGAGGGAACGCGGTCAGCAGCGGTGTAGAGGTTGAGGCCCGTAAATTGTGCCTGACACCTGCTGGTAGCCACGGGTTCTCTCCTCTCCAGCGTTTACCTCAGTGGCGACTCCTGCCTCTCCCAGTAGTGCAGGAGACGCCTCAGGTCCTCCAGGCCGGAGACCGATCCTGCTGAGGTAACCATCATCGCTACTTAGCTTTCCTTGCCTCTCACGTTAGCTGATCTGCTCGCATCTCTGGCGTGTTGTGTTGCCCCGACGTTTTCCTTTTAGCTGTTCCCGGTTGAGTTCGGCCAATACACCTGCACGGAGTAGTAGTCTTACCTGGCCATGATGATCACAGGCGAGTTCCTTGCCTCCTCAGGAGAACCTGCGATCTCAGGCCCGGCTGCCTTCGTGTCATTACCACCACTGTTGTCCGAAGACAGTGGCTATAGCCCCACCACCGTCGTCGTGGAGAGCTGCGACTGGGTTCCGCTGGTCTTTCACGTCCGTGAACCGTACTTTGATGTCACATGAAGTGGTCCTTTTCATGTTTTCTTCGTCGTTCTGTCTTGAAGAATAACCTTAATCTCACTTCTGCAGCGTCGAGCGATTCAGTAACGAAGGCGACGCTGTTTGCAAATGCTTCATTCATTCTCACCACATTGCACACGGGCCTCTGACTTCTTCGTATGTCTCTTGTTTGTCCTTCGGACCCTACGCTGTCGCCTGGTGCTTTGCTGTGCTGGCTCTGCTATGGCCCCCGGGCAAAGGCTACCACCACAACACGGACCCACTAGTTTCTTTTTTTTTTTCCAGTACCTCCAGCCTTGTTACGAATCCCACTTTCACTTCCTCGTAGTTTACCGTTATACTGGCGCTGGAAGCCGTACCTGGAACGAATTGTATCGGCAAGTTTGACGTCATCGGAGCAAGATGCGAGTTCCCCGGGCTGGCTGGATTTGTCTCGTGTGACGCGGAAGATTAGAGGTACGGTACCTCAGTGCTGGGTGAGAGTGGCCGCCCGTGTGGAGGGTAACTCAGTGCCGAGTGAGAGTGGTTGACAGAATGACCTCGCTTGGTTCCTCCCGGCCGTCCTGCGTCTCGCGGCCCCGCCCGCAGGTTCCGCAGGAAGGTAGGGGCGGAGGGCAACGTCATATACAGCTCGCGTGTCCTCTGCTGTCGTCTGATCAGGACCTTGCAGATTCCTCCTGTCATGTCCTGACTGCTGGAGCTGTCCAGGTCTACCGTCCAGCATACTTCCTCTGGACTGTTGTCTGTCTACTCAGTCTCGCAGATCTGTCAAGTTCATCCTTGACCGCAAAGGCATCTACTGTCCTTTGACTGCTGTTTGCCTAGACGCTCATGTTTGTGTCTGTCCGTCTGGCTGGAGCAAGCGCCCTTCACGATCTCTTTGGTAAGTTCATCACCTGGACTGCCTAGCTGTGTATAGCACAGGTTCCTGCTCACCCACAGATCTCCTCCACGCTAACTGTTCCATCCACCGCTGTTACAAGGCTGTGACGTAGACTGTAACAGCCGGTAACGGTAGCGTGTGTCGGGTAGCTAGTTCTGAGCCGTAAGCCTTGCAGGACGCGACAGTTAATTGCGTGGCGTAACCCCCGGAGCGTATCCTTGCTCCCAGACGTAAACATGGCTGGCTTCCTTCACGTGCACCGCTGCCCTTCTTCCCTCTCCCCTCTTTCACACACCCTTCCCATACTCCCCACGCGTACGTCACGGCCACACTCCCACACCCAGGCCGGCCACGCCCACACCCTGCGTCCCGGCAGGTTCAGCTGGTTCTGACCCCTGACCCGGCGGCGTGTGGGGCTACTCCCTCAAGACCTTGAGTGATGATGGCGAAGAGATCTCCCTCATTATCTTATGCAGGAGAGGCACTGCCTCAGGCTGGTTCCGGTTGACTGGTTAGATAACTGTTTGCTACGCGCGGCAGGAGCGTGACGTCCTGGCAACAGGATCATTGGCGACGGAGCCGAGTGTGACGGGGGATGATGACGGGTGTGGATCTGTCTCTCTGAGTCTGCAGGATGACAGAAGAGGCGCTCAACCCCGGTGTCATGAAACGCTATGAAAGTTTTGGCTTTCCGGAAGATTTTAGTTTAGACTCCCCGAGCACGACGGTCTGGGGCACTTTCTGTTGTGCTCAAGGTAGTTCACGGGGGTAAGTAAGTAAGTGTCAGGCTGGTCCCCCTCCCGTGGGAGGGGGGGGGAGGGTAAGGGAAGAGTTGACCTCCAGGCTTCGAAGGCGCCACTCGCAAAAACCTGAATTCGTGAGCGTCCATACCATCTTCCTCCTTCTGGAGCACCATTACCTTCTGGCGCTCAGGGCCGACCCGGGGGAGAGTGCGTTCCGCCCATACGACACTGCCCGGGGCGCGCCCGTGTGACACTGCACCACGGGGCGCGCCTATGTGGTCCTTTATGAGCCATACGCCCGTGCCCCGGTGCGCGGCCAAGTGACCCTGCCTCGACACGACGAGGGAATGAGGGAATGTCTCAGAGGCGAAGTTCCTCACAACTGTTCGGTAAGAAGATACCGATCGTCAGTCAGACCGGTGGAGTGCATGAGGGGGGGTTTGTTCACCCGTCAGGAGATATGGTCACCGGTAAAGAGGCAGACGCATCGGGGGCGATGGTGTGCGGGCGTCACGCTAGTCCCAGGGCAGATGGTCCACTGCGGAGGTGGTAGTGACCAGCCTGCATCACAGGTTCACTACAGTGGTGGGTGGCATTGACCACCCTGCACCACACGCTCCTCACCTGCTACAGGAACAGCGCTGGCGGGAGCGCCAGCTTCCTCCTTCCCGCCCTCGGAAGTAGGTCACCAGTAACGCCGTCCTGGGGCGGGGTTCGCTCACTGACTCGCCTTGACATGCCTCCGGTGGCGCTGTCAAGGTCACCGGCCCAGCAGGAGGGGCACCACACCTTCCTTCGCCATCAGCTAGCTTTCCAGTACCTGTCTGCCGCACCTTCTGCGCCTTCTGCCCCCCTACCTAGATTTGGTCGAATATCTCGCTCAAGTGATCTTGAAGCAGCGACCGGTCACCAGCCGTATGAGAGGTGCTTTGGGGAAAAGCGAGGTTATCAATAATCGTGAAGGATAATTCGCCTCCGTCTGTGGCTCACTCGTTCGACGTTTCCGAAATGGCCCGCGTTATTCCACGGCAGGAGAGTCGTCTCCGGTCTTGTGGCCCACCCGGCTTGAGTTGGGGGAATATGTGTGCGTGATGAAAGGGACCTCCTGTGTTGAGGACGCAAGGCTCCTTGGGTGTATGGGAGGGGAGGAGGGGGGATATATGTGTGTGTGCATAGAGGAGGGGAGTGGCGCTACAGACGCCGTCCCCAACCCCGACTTTTTCTGTACCCGCCATGGCACAGGAGCCGACGGACGGACGGACCGCCCGCCTGTCCACCTGGGAGGAGAGAGGGAGAGAGGAAAAAAAAAAAAAGAGAAGTGGAGGTAAGCAGGAAACATAAGGAGAGAGGGAGGGAGAGGGAGAGAGAGAGAGAGAGAGAGAGAGAGAGAGGGAGGGAGAGAGCGAGGTAAAGAGGAAGTGTGGACACAAGGAAAGGAGGAGGAAGTAGCAAGAACTTGAATGAAGGATTTTACGGGTCTGCACACACACAGATGCCAACCATCAGGAAGTTGTACCGCTTGTGACGATGACCTTGAACCGACCACTCTGCCCCCCCCCCTCCTCCCCATCGCTCAGGATGACCCAGTTGTCGGCCGATCAGTTTCTCCCGAGGAGGGAGGTCTGCCCTGGCCGGCCGGAATGCTCTGAAAAGACGCGGTGGCCTTTCCCCTGACGTTGGCAAATGTTAGGCTCTCACTGGGGGAACTTTGTAACACGGAGTCAGTCGGGGCAGTCCCACCACCTCACGGCTGTACCACCCTTGCTATTGTACCACATCGTACCACAGTCCGGTGGCGCTGGAAAGAAAAACGGTACACCAAATGTACCACTGGTCTGTTACATATAAGGTACATTGAGGCTGGTATAAGCTTTAAACAGGTAGGGTGTGTTGAACACAAGGTCAACTGGTACAACAGGTATAGATATACCATTGTATGGTAGGTATAAGGAAAGACCTGTACTCTACCTGATAATAGTGTTTGCAGATGATGCAAAGGTTATGACGGAAGTTGCAAAGCGAGGAGGACTGCATCGATTTACAAGGGGACCTTGACACACCCCAAAAGTTAAGTAAGCAAAATGTATCCTGGCAAATATTAGAGTATCCTTCGAGTATATGGATAAGGATTTAATTAGCAAGCTTTTCACATCCTACATAAGGCCAAAACTAGAATATGCTCTTCAAGTTTGGTCATCGTAGCTAAAGAAGTACGAAGAGCTAACAGAGAAGGTTCAGAGGAAGGCAACGAAGTTTTTATCAGAACTAGGAAAGCTGAGGTACTGGTTAAGGCTAGAAGCCTAAATTTTGCCAACCATGGGAGAGAGAAGAGTGAGGGATGACTTGATCACAACCTTTAGATTAATGATACAATTTTATGAATAGTGAATGATTTGAAGTACCTGTATGATATAAGATTAGCTGATGAATGGAAAATACTGAGAGAGGATGTGGTAAATGTGGAAAGCATACTGAAGTTTATTATAAAAGGTTGTACGACGGGAGAGAAGTGTAAAACTCCCTCCTCGTACTACACAAGTAGGCACTTACGTGGTAGAGAGGCTGGCAGACCAGTTGTAACACCATGTGCCATGACACTGTAGGTACAAAGCGTAATGGACCTCTCGGGTTCCCCCTACCTACACAAGCAGCCCAGCTTTGCGTCGAATGATGCTGAATAGGAAGTTCTCCACGCGAATGTCTTTCTGAACTCAAGTGCTGCGCGTGTGTGTGTGTGTGTGTGTGTGTGTGTGTGTGTGAAGCAAAAGAAATGTCTACCTGGAGAAAAAAAAGAAAGACAGTCGTGAGAGAAACGTTTGTTTGACTGTAATCGCTGGAGCGTGCCACTAGGAAGCTGAACACGTCCGTCCGCCCAGCTCGTGAACTGGAGTCGAGAGGTTTGTTTGCCGTGCTTGTGAAACGCATCGTGACATAACGTTACCTTTAACGTGATTATAGTCCAAGTTTTATTTTAATTCTTGATGTAATTTTCACTCATGTTACCGGTTACAATTAATTAAGATTTCCATCTCCCGAGGCCCTATAAGAAGCCTTGTTTAGATGTGTTTGAAGCGTGTGATGGAATGTCTCGCGACTCGCGACACTCACAGAAAATGGATCACTCCGGAGTGCCCCAGGGTGGCTCAAGCTGCAAACCCCCAGGCGCTTTGTTCCAACTCCTCGGCGTAGTGTTTGGGTAGCTCCTTTACCCCGGTAGGCTCACCGAAGCTGCGTTGACAAAAAGCAGTTTCGGGCCCCCGTGGCTTCACCCTTGGATATCTTGTGTCGAAAATTTCCTCGGAGGAGACACAGTACTTAGATCTGCATCTGTATTTTTGACATAGATCAATAGACCCTTCCAGTATAGTGAAGCCGATAGAAAAAACCTGATGGCATGATTGAAGTTGGG
Organism: Panulirus argus; assembly: GCA_038088735.1. Lineage (NCBI taxonomy): Eukaryota > Metazoa > Arthropoda > Malacostraca > Decapoda > Palinuridae > Panulirus > Panulirus argus. Next base: position 9,945 of record JAYMFT010386997.1, on the reverse strand, counting down.
GCGAATTCCTGCGGAAAGCGAGCGAGCAGGCTGTGTGGCATGGAGGGAGGGAGGGAGGGAGACGTCGTTGCCTTGATCCATCCCGCTGACCTCAACCTTACCGGGAGGGAGCTAGTGTATAAAAGGGTGACCCCGCGGCCAGAGCGGCGCACTCCACACACAATGTCGCTCCGACTGGTGAGTGTCTCCCGCGTCGCCTGCCCACACAGACACACACACACACACACGCGCCCTCACCCCACCCCTCTCTCTCTCTCTCCTCATCCCTCACCACTCCCTCCCATTCCCCCCACACCTGTTGTGTGTGTGGTGCCCCCATATATGTGTGTGTGTGTGTCAGGAATATATTGTTATCTTCCCTGATGTCTTGAGAAAAATTGTGTTAGTGATATATCATATGTGTGTGTTTAGGGAGATCCAAGCACCAAGACCCGTTTGTGTCTGGACTGGTCCGCTACCACTAGTGCTGGTGTGTCCATCATAACCATCGATTGTCAGTGACCTGTGCCTCCTCCGCGGGACGAAACGTACGTGAAATGAGTGTCGAAAATTCAAGGTGTTTTGTTGATGTGCCAATGTCGCGTTCGAATGCATCCACATCTCGGCTCCGGGAAGGAAACTCAAAAGTGACTGACGTACGGATACTGTCCATGTTCTTGCGTCTGTGCTACCTAACGATGGTGTTGTGTAGAGGTTGGTCGCTCGTCGACGCCCCCCCGGCAGGACCGCCGTTTAAGTGGAGCAAAGCACACGTCTGGCGTGACCCTGGCAGATACCGTTATTATTGTTTCGAGTTAACGCGAGTTTCCTCCCCCCTCCTCCGTCAATTGCCCAAGAACCTTTATTGTTCTCAGCCTCCAGTGTTCTCTCACCCGTGTCTCTGTCTCGCGCAGTTTCACTCTTTACTTGATTTACAAAGAAAACAAGAATGCAAAGTTCGTATCCATTAAATCTAAAATTGTAGGGGTGAATTTTGGTAGTTCCCCGGAGTTCGTCGTCCGTTTTCTTTTTGCATTAAATATTTGGTCAATACATTTCTCGCCGCTTCAGTTGGCAACACATAATGTTAGAAATCTGATGCTGAGTAACGGTGATTTTAAAATTGCGGCAAATTTCTGACTGTAAATTCAATTTCAGTTTACAGTTGCGCACAATGAACACTTTCCAGTCCGGGGAATAATTATATTAACAATGAAAGTGGTTTGCTTCCTGTGTCTTGCATATTACCAAACCCTGGTCAGAGATTTATCGTTTTTCATGTGTCATATATATATATATATATATATATATATATATATATTACCCAGAACACGTCTGACCAAAGGATAAAAAAAATGACATGTGTGCAGCTCTCATACTTCATAACGTGTCTTGTTTTTCTTTTGTTTTCCTAACCTTTTCCTGACGACAGCATTTCCAGGAACTGTCCGGCAAAACCTTCACAAATTGTCTGTCTCCATCCCGTGAATGAGGAAAATATAAGCCGAGCCTCCAGCCATCTGTTGTTAAATTAGTGTTGACGCCAGAACACAATTAAATGTAGAGAAGTCCGGACTGATTATCAGCCATTAAGTTGTGGATTAAGCTACTCGAATATCAAGTTGAATTGAGGAACCACTTGATTATTGTTTTTATGTATATTTCACTCAGTCTTCACTCTCATTCGTAACTCAAGCATCTCGTCCGTCATTCTTGCGTTACGTATCCTTTTTTGTAATCCTAGTTCGGACCTCTATTTTTTTGTTTTCTGCTACTTTGCTTTCATGTACGTGAGGCTTGCAGTCACTCGTGAGCACGACCGGAGCGCCACCCGTACTGAACATACATTGGTCATGGACGGGTGTACGCGAACGAAGCGCCCAGATCAAGTACGGGCCGTGCTGCGCAGCCTAGGGTACTGGAGTGATAACCCAGTCGTTAAATGCCGTTTGGGATGTTCAGTCCTGTTTACATTTTTCTTTTTTTCATCGACTGAAGACGTATTATCGAAAGATGCAAGATTGTAATGCTCGTTGATGTTGCAAAGACTAAGAAGAATAAGAAAATGATTAAAAGGGACATGTGACAAAGTTTAATGGTGATCAAAGTTTATAAAAGTCTTGGGACATGACGCTTCGTATTTCACACTGGCAAACCGTTAATTCGTGTGAAGTTAAATTTATATGTAACATTGATTATTATTGACATTCCCACAAATAAGGGTAATTAGATATTTATATTGCTATATAGTTTGTATAATATATTCATATTATTATACTTTTTATTCGTGTTTTTTTTTTAGCAATCATTCGTTTATACACGTAACTGAATTCATCAATACATGTTTCCTTTTCTCTCATTAATCATTTCATCTCTTTTCACTTTAAATCCCACAAATGTATATACCGCAGGTAAGTATATAAACTAACTAACCCAACTCATGTATATACTGTACATAGGAATGAAAAACTGAAAGCATATTAACAAGTCCAACTAAAGTAGCCTATGCAGGAAGAATGTATATTTGTGCCTCGCGCTGTCTTACTGTCAATCCTTTCATTGACGGACTGTTACACCTTGACTTTTTCCTTATAATTATATGATTGCTGTTGTTCGTCGGGTTGGGTGGGGGGGGGGGAGAGAGGCCGGACAGTCACGGGTCCTTCAGTGTGTAAGGCAAGACCTCGAGTCCCCGTTACCCAGAGCAGGATCAAGACTGGCGCATTTCTTCGGCTCGATGCCTATCACGTCTTAATGTCAACACTCACCATTTGACTGGTAAATGAGTCTCAGGCGATATCCGATCACTGGCGTCGGCTTGTTGTTTGTAAATGTCAAGAGGAGGTTGGATGCATGACGGGCGATTCTTTTTTTTATAGCTTAAATGTTCGTAAAGAGAAAAAGATATTTTGGTGATCATTTTTATGAATGTCAAAACGTTTGTTTATATAATTCAAAATCATGTGAAGCAATGAGTCCTGAAGCAACCATTCAAAAATCTACAAAAAATTGAGTTAATTCTTTCATTTTCTTAAAAAAAATTTAGTATGTATAGTAGTAATAGGATTCAGGTCTTCCCTTCTTATAGTTACGTCGAATTGATTTTTCATAGCATAAAACGTTGTCTCTTCCGGTATAGACCTGAATAGCGCTGTTATATTACATGCTAAGTGATTAAAAATGTTTTACAGAAAGCAGCGTTAGAGGCACAAAAGAAAAATAATAAGATCATGTTTAGCAGTAAGATGATTTGCTTTGTGATATAATAGCAAAACCAGTACTGTACTAATTATAACATTTGTAAATAGAAATTACTAACTCCTAACAACTTTAAAATTTCACTCTTACTTTTCTTCATGTTTTCTTTGAATAAGTTATTATAGTTCCATTTTCTTTTTCGTAATGTTTAAGGCCACGCTCTTTTATTCCAATAGTAATTTAGCGTTTTACCTTATACAGTTTCATAGGATCTTTGACCATACCGTTCGTGTAGTGCAGGTTTTTCCATATTACGATGATAGTTTTTAAGATAATCCATGCCATATCTTATAAAAGGAACACCGAGACATTTTCTTGATTAGGGTACTTAAGATAGGTTCCTGTTCTTATCATGTATAAGTCGGTATTAGCAACCTATGAGTCGACAGCATTAAATCAGTATCACAACTTAGCTAGATCCACGAGTAAAGCAGCTCTGCAGGCGCATACCTTGGATATGGTCATGGGGAAAGGGAATGGTGGGTGGGAATTGCTAACTCGATAAGATTATATCAAAAGTTCAGAATGTAAGAACACCTTGCATCGTAGAAAGCTTACCTGTTCTTTACTTACTTGAATACTAATTTCTATCACTGCTATTAATTAAATTCTCACAAAATCGATTACAGCTGTTGTAGGGAGTAAGATAAATAAACGACCATTTCTTTTTTTTAAAGAAAAAATGTTGATATGTAAGTACATAAAACAGAGGATGGCCATAATCAAGAAACTTTTGAATGAATAAATAAACCAGTATGGCTTAGAAGTGTTTTAAGAAGGTATTGAAACGGACACAGGCAATCCAATGGTAAAGAGGATGTCTTTCGAAGAACCAAAGGGCTTAGAATAATAGTGAAAAAATTAATGAAATCATCATGATCACTACGTGCATTATGCCCTACAGTCCAGTGCAGGATACTGTTTAGGTCAAGATGAGGGGTATGGGGGAATATAGACCCCCCCCCCTTCTCTCCATCACCCATCCCCACTCCTGGACATGTCCGTGTGTACGTGTGATTAGGAAGGGATTTATATAGCGTCGTGTTGAAATGTAGAACATTACTTTAACTGCTCTCTCTCTCTCTCTCTCTCTCTCTCTCTCTCTCTCTCATTATATTTCTCTTTAAGAAAAATTGTATATACCGAAGGTAAGTATTAAAATTACTAATTTTAAATACACTTGTATATCTAATAAAGATATTAACCTTAATACTGCCTCACCTTAATAACTTCAAAAACTAATATTACATTTCTTCATAAGACTACGACACGGACAGACGAACCCCTAAATCATTCTTTACACTTCATTCTTTGTTTCTTTCTATATCTCAAGCGGCAGTTGTTCTTATGGACCCGTAAGGTAACTTGTATTTTAAATACTTGAGACTTATTTGACATTCACTTAATGAACTTATTCCTCTTTAGGTCAGTTGATAAAGCTTGTCATGTACCTCAGAATTGCTCATTGGATTTTTTCTTTTTATTCTTGATTGCAATTTAGCCGTCCTAATTTAAGTTTGTTTAGGTAGAATTAACTTAGGTGGCTATGTGTTGCGAAAAGGATTTAGTATCCCATAAAATCCCATAAAACAAAGAAGAAAATGTTAGAGTACCAGGGTCGATGTAAGAAAACGTTCATCGCCAGTGAGAATAGAAAACGAGTGTCATGTCGATTCATTCTTTGGTTTAATGTTACTGTTCCTTGAAATTAACGTTACCTTATAGGTTATTAACAATAGCAACAGCCCGAAACTTTTTCAATTACTCTCTATTGTGTTCTCGTGTACAACGCTCGACTCTTGGTCATTATACAGTACACACACTGTATACCCAGCAGTTACCGCGCGCGCTGGGAATTTTCTCACTTCCTGATTGTTACTTTTACTCTCTTCTCTTCGTGATTGTTACTTTTACTCTCTTCTCTTCGTGGCAGCTTGCCTCCTGTCCCGTTATTCTTCCTTATTTCCACACTCTGTACATGGTATTTTGCAACTCTACGCTCAGGCCATTCGTCCAACAGAATGAATCAGTTAGGGCTGTATGACTTCATCGTCTAGAATACGAGAGAAGACTTTTCATTTATCACGAAATTCATTTGACCGATGACATTTATGGAGGGGACATGACAAGAGTAAGTGGCAACCCTTCCGGACCTCCAGTCCCACTGAAATATTCACTGTTGCAGTGGGCTGTCTGGGCTGGGAGGGATTAGGCTACATTGATTAGCATTACTAATTTGGGTTAGATTAGGTTTATCTAGGCTGAGCTAGTATGGTTGGGCTGGGGATGGTTTAGATGCAGGTTAGATATGGTTTACTTTGATTTAGTGTGGATTTTACAAGGATGGGATGGCATAGGTAGAATGGGGCTGTAGCAGGTTAGCCTAGTGTATGTTAGGTAAATATCGGTTATATTCATTTTGCTTAGCCCACTGCAAGAGTTAAAGTCATAGAAAGAATAGCAGTGCGACATTGTTGTCGGGAACTGCTCGTACGAGTGTCAGGACTGGCACTGGAGGGGCGGCCATGGACACAACCACCAGCTGAACAACAAACCTCGATACACGGTACACTGAATCCCATGACGGGGCTGGTGCACGGACATACGGACTAAATACACAGTGTTTCTGACAGTATTTCACAGGCAGTGTTTCTTGTTACTCTCTCTCTCTCTCCCCATTACACATAATCTGTGATTACTGTATATATAATCATGCTAGAATTAACATTTATGCCGCTTTAGATCAGCAGCATTAGATACAATAATCATTAACCTAGAATTTAACGTTAAACTAAATTTGTAAATAGACTTAAGATTACTAACAACGTAACTTAGAACTGTTCTCCTTACTGGACGTGTCTTATTACCGTTGTCTCCATCCGTAAGCCTTCAGCCCATGTTCATATACAGTATACTTCAAGGAACTCCGGGTTTCTTCCCCTAATTTATATACATTTAATGTCTCCTTGCGGCCGATTGCCTGTGTTCGTCACATTCTTCCAGTTTTTCTTCGTCTGTATATTTGGAGTGTGTTTCGAGGCTGGCATTTGACATACTCCGTCTCGCAACTGTTGTACTCAACGATTTTTTTGTTTTGTTTTACTGTGGTTTCTCCAAGACGTTTCCTTCGTTTGTCTTTTCCTATTCTCGAAATCATAATTATTTTATTTCTTGGTTGATTTTCATCTTTCTGTTCTTTTTTTATCTTCTTTGTTCACCACATCCTCTGTTCTTCCTCGTCTTCTCTTTTCTCTCATTTTTGCGTCTTTTTCCTTTGTCTTTTTAATTCCTTTTACTCATTTATCTTCCTTTTTATAATTTTTCTGTATTCCTTCCAGTCTTTCTGTTTTCATGTTCATTATTTTTCATGTTGCTTCTGTCTCTACGAATGTTTTGTTTATTCTTATTTGCGGACTTGTTTGGGTATCTCTTGCCTCTTCTTTCGTTTGATTGTCTGATCTGTCGATGTTTGTCGTACTATCGGGTTTGTTCGTCTTGTTTAGCGCTGTATGAGTTTTATAGTTTTATTGTTTGTGTTGCTGTCATTGTGGATTCAATACTCTTGTATTTTAGTTTTTGTGTTTGTTTAAGGTCTTTCTGGCATTCTTCATTGCATTCTCGTCTTCTCCCTCATTATTTTCAATTTTCTCTTCTTGATTTTTCATCTCTTTATCTTTTCACTACTTTTCCTAGTGCATCTCTCCTCAGTTCCCTCCAGGCCTCACTTGCCAAGCTGACCTCCGCTACCAACCTCGCCTCCGTGTTCTGTCCTGTTAGAATCTTCGTATTCTCTCTCTCTCTCTCTCTCTCTCTCTCTCTCTCTCTCTCTCTCTCTAAGTGATCACACCCCCTACCCCCCACCCCCACCCCCACCTCCCCTCTCTCTCTCAGACATACGACGTTTAGGGAAGTGACTGTTTCAATTAAGGACATAATTAAAGGGCCTCTCCTCTCTGTTTGTTTGTTTGTTTGTGTAACCTCCCACCCGTTGTGTCGTTAAGAGGAGGCTGTTTGCGTGAGATCCTCCCTTGCGTGTTGTATGGCATCTTCTTCATATGACGCCCATTTTCCGCAGGCACAAAAGCACCTTCTTTCCATCTCTCCTTCACTGGCATGCGGTCCTGGTCATGCATAACGTGATGGTGGTCACGTTGAGTCATTAGAAAAGGGAACCGTGATTCACGGTGGGTCACCTGTCTGCGATACCTACCAGTTTCACACTCGAACGGCAGCGCAGTGTGGAATCTGACGCCGAAAGCAGTGCATTGTGGAGTACAACAGTGAAATGTTATAGAACACGCTCGTACAGCGGTGCAAATGCACGGTGTAACAGTACAGTGCTATACGACAAAACCATCAGTTCGGATGAGCATTTACCATACGCACTCTTATTTCATTTTCATCCTTAGCGATTAGGAATGAATGTAAGAAAAATAGATATAAATGTCTACGTTATTGCTTTATGTAGCATTATCCCGTGGAAATGTTTTTTTTCTTTTTTTCCCCGTTAATTAGAACATCATCCGTGCTAATTACATGATCAGAGCGATTAAAGCCGTGACTTCGTTTGCGATACTAACGATGCGTTGTAAGCAAAAAAAAGAAATGTATCGTTAGATTATTCATTCAAGGTCTGTATGTTTACGGTGATAATCACGTCATGTCCGTTTATTTACGGTCTGAATCTTTTCGTTAATCTCTGGTCTGTTTATTTACGGTCTGAATCCTTTCGTTAATCTCTGGTCTGTTTATTTACGGTCTGAATCTTTTCGTTAATCTCTAGTCTGTTTATTTACGGCCAGATTCTATCTGTTAACCCCGGGACCCGTTTACAGTGTTTACGGTCATGACCTTTTTTTTTTACACCCACTGAGTCATTTACACTTGGAGGTCGGCCGCAGAATCTCACTGTCATTTACCGGTCAGAAGTGACGGGATTCTTCGCTTTCATAACCTCACTGTTATCAAAAACTACTCAAGTCACCTCTAAGTCAGCCCGACGCTCGCTTCAAAATCAGTCCACTGGGTCGTCAAAATCAAGACGGACGCGCGCCTTCAGGAATCTAATTAGACATTTTTCAGCGCGCGCTCATAACGCTTTACTGTTGACCCTACGAACGTGTCAGAACTCAAAGGAAACTTGAACCTCAGACAACCGCGTACAGAAAAAAAACAAAAAACAAACTGGGATACGTTTTTCTTCACCTTGTCTGAAAGTAATTAAGGTTTTTTTTCATCGCGAGGTCTCGAAATTTTAAGATATTTTTTCGTTTTAAAGCCTCGAAAATTTTTTAAAGATTTTTTCATTTTAAAATCTTGAAATTTTAAGTTTTTATTCGTTTTAAAGCCTCGAAATTTTTAGATTTTTTTTCGTTTTAAAACCTCGAAATTTTTAGATTTTTTTTTCTGTTAAAAACCTCGAAATTTTTAGATTGTTTCATTGTAAGGCCTCGAAATTAATCGTCATTTGGACACTTTTTTTTTTATAACAACTCAGTTTTCCGTAGCACATTATTTGACAGTACAGAAACTCATGCGTCTGTCTTCCCAAACACTGTGCTTGTGTGTGTGTGTGTGTGTGTGTGTGTGTTTGTGATGGGGGGGGGGTTGATTTAGAGGTAGTTATCCTTCCCCGACAATAAATGCCCCCAGAAGGGGTAGGATCCTACTGAAAATGTTCATACATAGTTCCCCACATAAACAGCATTTCAGTTCCCCAGAATGTCCCGTTAGATAGACGGGCCTCCAAAGAGACAGATACTCATTTAAACGGAACTCGTGTTAGTTCGTCGTCACCTACAGATAGACGGATCTACAGACAGAGAGTCTACCATTTAGACAGACCCCCAGGAAGGTGTAGATAGAACCCCAGAACGTATATAGTCCCCAGATTGTCCTCCAGATAACTAGCCTCCCTTACGAACCGCTCCTGAGAAAGCTTTTTGTAAACAAATTGCCTCCAGACAGTATCAGAGATAAGCGTAGCCCTGGTGGACAGAAGAGAGGTAGACAGTCGCTAGATCCCCACGTCCCCGCCTCAGACTATCCGTCACCGAAGTAGACAGGCCCCAGTAAGACAGTTCCCGAGATAATCACCATTGTAGGTAAACCCCCTTAGAGACAGACCCAAGGACTTAAACCCCCCAGATGTTTCTCCCCATGATGAAAGATCCCCCGGGAAATAGACAGGTAATGAGGTGTTTCAGATAGACAGATACCGAGATGGGGCTTAAGGCGACAGCCCTAGTTAGACAGGTATCGAGATGGTGCTTTGTTAGACAGCCACCCAAGTAGACAGGTACAGAGTTGGAGCTTCAATAGACAGCCCGCGATAGACAGGTACCAAGTTTGAGCTTCAATAGACAGCCCGCGATAGGCAGTTACCAAGATGATGCCTTTGTAGACAGCCCCCCAAGTAGACAGGTACCAGGATGGTGTTTCACTAGACAGCTACCAAAAAATGGTACTTTAGCAGACATCCGCCCTCCCAGATAGACACATTTCAAGTGACAGCCCCTTCCCCAGATAGACAGTTGCCCCAGACTTGTAAAAAACAGACCACCGGGCAACAGCCCTTTTCCCTAGGTCCTCGAGTTGCCCCACCCAACAGTGACGGCCGGGTAATCAGCACCTCTCTCTCTCTCTCTCTCTCTCTCTCTCTCTCTCTCTCTCTCTCTCTCTCTCTCTCTCTCTCTCTCTCTCACCAAC
>JAYMFT010386986.1:0-20022 GCA_038088735.1 Panulirus argus | reverse complement strand
CCGTGCCCACCTGGTCACACGGCTCCCGTGCCCACCTGGTCACACGGCTCCCGTGCCCACCTGGTCACACGGCTCCCGTGCCCACCTGGTCACACGGCTCCCGTGCCCACCTGGTCACACGGCTCCCATACCCACCTGGTGACACGGCTGCCGGCTGAGGAAGGGGCAGACGAAGGTTATAATTACCATTGAGGCCGGAGCCCCTCACCTTGCTCCCCGATCAGCGGCTAAAATTGGTTGGTTCGTGGTTGGCTAATTACCAGTCCGTGTTGACAGGCAGAGGAAGTGACTACCAGTCCGTGTTCAGTAGCAGGGGCAGGCAGGCGCCCTGATATGGACGGCCTGGGCAGGCATTGCTGGCTGTAGTGCACATTGTCCAAATGGACGAGCAACGATATTTGTCAGTCATGGATGATTCCTGACACGAGAGATGGACGTGACGGGCCACACGCTTTAGGCCAAATAAGGCGGTAAAAACTTCGGGTGTGCATTACCCCCGGCCGGAGACTTTCCTCCCGCCCGCCCGCCTGCTCTGCGGCTGCGCGGAGCGCCCGTCGTCACCGTCGACCAATCGCGCGGGAGCTCCAGAATCGTCCCTCCCAACGGCGCCTGGTCTCCCCCACCCGGCACACCTTGCCTCACGTCCGTCCTCCTCCCACGGGCTCACCTGTGGCCAACAACTGGCTTCCAATTATATTTGAAAGCAGAAATACCGTAGCCCTAACAGAACAGTTGAGACAGAGGGCAAGGTGGGGTTGGTAAGGCGGGGGAGGAGGGGCGAATTTGAGAGGCGGGAGGCGCGTTCTTACAGGAAGCGTAACGGGTATAAATAGCGGGGAGGGAGGGAGGGGGTGTCGTCGGGTCGGCCACTCCTGGCACGGGCCGAGGGGGCCTCGCGAGGCGGATGTACCAGAATACGGAAGTCGATAACGTTCGTATCTCGCTCTTCGCGAGGTCATGTCTCGTGTATTGTCGCTTCTCGTTTCGTGGGGTTCCTTATGATTCGCTTGTGTCTCCGGTCCCTGGGGGTGCGACCTGGATTTGTTGTCCTCTTACTACTCAGATACCTTTTGGCATATAACGGTTTATATATATATATATATATATATATATATGTATATATATATATATATATATATATATATATATATACGTTAGCCCTTTATTTCCACGTTGAGCACATCTAGGCTGGTTCCTCCGCTAGCAGTAAGTCAGCTCCCTGACCAGGTACAGATTTTGCCGTTGGCTGCTCTTGGCCCAACTCCAGCACATCTATGCCTCCCTCAGTGGGCCCGGCCAAGTCCTCTGAATCAGGTCTTGAGGTATATATGTTGCGGCTGTACGACTGCCTTTTAGATATCTCTTTCGCCCAAGAAGACCTCTGAAGGCAGTCTTGGCATGAAGGTGCGTACGGCTTGCATCCTCGACAGGCCGCGAAAATGTGGCTTTTCTGGTGACAAGACTTGACTATTATTTCGGCCAAGGCTATTTCCAAGGGAGGCGTCCAGTAATAGTTTTCCTGTTAAATAATGATAATCATTGCTTGGCCTCATTCCACCGTGCTCTTGTTGTCATCATTCTGCCTTTAGTTTGCCTTAGATTTCTCCAGCCACTCGGATGACCGCTGCTGGCTATGCCCGAAGCTCCACCGTAGATGGTCCGAATCCTGAATGCTCCCTGTGGGTTCATAGAATCATGGCTTCCTCGGAAAATGGACTCGGCTGTCGTTCGAATGTTTCTGGGAAGTCATGGGCAACGCCCTTGAGGATGTTTGTTCAACAGTTTTGTCTACTTTTCCCCCATCCAAAAAAAGAAAAAAAGGCTTCTGACATCTGTCTTTTCCAGTATTTCTACGACCTTTTCGATCCATCTCAGAAAAGGAACCCATCTTTATACCTTCCAGAAACTAACCTTCCCCTCGTGAGCGAGGTAGCGCCAGGAACGGAGGAAGGAATGGCCTTATTGGCTCACATCTAATACTTATTTATATTCGTTAATCAGAATCTTCATTTATTCTCCACCACCGAATAGGACTTACTTCAATGCTTTCTTTACTTTCCTAATTGTAAAGGTTTCATTGTGTATAATTATTTGATCCGGTTCATCATATCTAAACTTTTAAGATAGATTGCATCTTATAATTACTTTTAGTTTTTTTTTTTTATTTTGAAGGCTCCAGTCACGGACAAAAGTCCACATAAAGTAATCCATGGAAGGACTCATCCTCTTCCAGAAGCTGTGGAACAGTGTGTTGTGACCTAACCTTGAAAGAACTCCTCCTTTTCCAGAAGCTCTAGAACACCAGGCTGCCTGCGAGTTTCAGCCCCAAGCTACTACGTAATCTTTAAGGAGTTTTTTGAGTCTTCTTTTGCTAAGGTTGGTCTAAGTGATTCCAATATCACCTGGATTCATTTGAGGACGCTAAGAACTCCTGTTACTTGGCGGATACCAGTAATCCATCTACATCTGCGAGCACCACGTTGTTTTGCTTTACCTGTTGCTGATACTACGAGCTAGTTCTTCCTTTAGAATTATTGGAATATTGTTCTCTGGTGCCCTTGTGTTGCCGTCGTTAAATTCGTTAGGTTTTCCTTATTTCTTTTTAGGTTTTTTTTCGACTAAATCTTTCGTTTTGTGCAAGTTCATTTTCTCTCGTCTTAAAACGTCCAAGGTGTCTTATCATTCTGGTGTTTACCAGTGCATGTCTTTCCTCCGTGTCACAGTGTCATGTTCTTGTCCACTAAATCTGCAAGACTTTCATTTACCGGTTGACGTTTACGTATCTTTCTTCAGTTCTTTGTCGTCTTTGGGTCCCAGGATCGTGGCTGCTCTATATCTCTCTACCTCCTGTTTTGCTCTTCCTGTTCCGCAGTACTGTGTCGTGCCAAGAATGTATGGCCGACCCATAAACATTTATATTATCCAGCCCTAACCTTCTGGCCTCGTCTCGTAGCTCCGCTCTGCTCTTAGTGTGTTCCTATCACATTCCCAATGTCCATTCTTATTTTGTTCTTTAGTACAGTCTGATCTAAGATAACCTCCTCCTCCTCCTCCTCCTCTTCCTCCTCCTCTGCATCTGTGATTTTATCCATCTTCTTACACTTTATAATCTCTTCCTGAGCCAGTTTTCTCCCTGGCCCCCATCCATGGCCTTGTCACTCAGCGGGCCACTACTGGGTCAGCCTTGTCACTCATCTCGTCGCTGCTGTAATTCAACTCTCTTAATTCTGGCACCATCTTTGTTGCCCTCTTTTGGACGTTTTCTATTCTCTCCTTGTGCATCTTCAGGTGCGGTGTCTAAACTTGAAAGGATATTCTAGTTTTGGACTTACGTAGGATGTGATCAGTTTGATGATTGTTTCCTTGTCCATATGTTTGATTGCTGTGTGATATTAGCAAGCAGGCGATTAGTCTCCTTTACCTTTTTAATGCTGGAGTCGAGTCTGGAGACAGGTTAGGAACAGTATCAGCTCCCAAAATCCTCGGACACACAGATTCCTACAGCTTATTTCTTGCTGGATAATATTCATATTGAGGCCTTCTGTCACTGTATCCCATCCCCATTACTTTGCATTTGTATATCAGATCATCCTAGCAGTCTGTCTAGGTCCCCTTGTAAGTTGGTGTAATCCCTCTCGCTTTTCACTTACCTCATGACCTTTGCATCATCTGCAAATATATTCCAGGAATATAAATGCGAAGGAATTCAAAAAGCATCAGAATATAAAAAAAATGGCATGGTAAAAGTAGGTATGCATACAGATAATAAAACTAAGAGTCTATACTTTGTGTCACGTCATTTATATACCTCAAGAAGTATACTGGTCCCAGGTCGGACCCCCGCGGCACTCCACTGGTGACCTCCACCCACTTCCAAAAGGCTCCTGTGACCTCTATCCTCATTTTTTGTCCCCTCCTTACTGAGACAATCTCTTATCCAGCGAAGGAAACTCTCCCTCATTCCTGGTTAGTGATCCAGCTTTTTGTTCAGCCTCCCATGTGACATAGTAGCAAATGCCCTCTAACAGACTCGATAGAAACAGTCCAAATAGTTTTCCCTTTGCTTACATAAGACTTCCTTTCCCAGAATCCGTGTTATGTCTTATTTTAAGAACTTTCTCCTCTACAGGAAGTCGTGTATTTCCCTTCTGATTATCTTTCCCTGTACCTGACACGCCGCACATTTCAGGGAGACCGGACTGTCGTTCAGCACCTCTCCCTCCTTTCTTAAACATCGCAACGACATATTCCCTTTTCCACTCCCTTGGCTCTCTGTCTCCAGAGACGTCTTGAACAGTATATCAAGTGGTTTATCAGGTGTATCTGCAGCACATATGGTGAAATATCATCAAGACCATGAGGCGTTTATGGGTCAAAACCCTTTAGTATTTTGTTAATGTCATCTAGATATCTCAAAGCTTTCTGAGACCTCCTCCCTCATCCATCTGCTCGTTGGTTGGACCGTAGTGTCTTCCCCTGCGAAAATACTTTTGAACTTGTCACTCACTCCCTCACATATCCTCACATCATCCTTAACAGGTATACGTTCTGAATCACTTAGCCTGATTACCTGCTCTCGAATTGACAATTTACTCTTGATGAATTTCTAGAAATATTTTGGATTTTCTCCCGCCTTGTCCACAACATTCTCCTCATCCTTCATATTTCCCTCTCTTTTGTGCTATCTATGTACCCCTCTAGACACAACAGGTGAGATCATCGCTCTTTCAAAGGTTTTGTTACCACGGCTCCAGCTCCATCTGGTTGCCCTTTTTCCCTGATACGATCCTTGAATTCCAGCTCATTGCCATTTGTCACTGATCCATCTGCACTTGTGCACATTGCCTTCATTCTGACACGGGTCATCACCTATCGTTCCTGGTACTGGCGGGGATGTATCGCCCTCTCGTCTCATCTGACGATTGTGTTATGATATTCCTAAGCTGAGCACTGAGAAAGCTTTAGCTGCAGCTACTACAGAATCCTTAAAGACATGAAGTTAAAGCTTAAAGTGTCCCTCCCCTCGCTATGGTGGGAGTGTAAGCTGTGTAAGCCGGCTGGTGATAGGAGGGCCTTGGGTACAGTGCCCGTGCCGGCAGTGAGAGAGGAGGCCGCCCTTGGCACTGGGCTGGGTGCCAGAGCTCAGCCTGTCGGCGTAAGGGGTTAGGTGCGGAAGGCTGCAGTGATCTGAGGCTGGCACGGGCCGGGGCCAGGCCTCGCGGGGAAGTGGGCCGACTGAGATTACCACACACTCGGCCCTCTTGAGCTAGGCCATTGACCGGACCCTCGAGT
Source organism: Panulirus argus (assembly GCA_038088735.1). Taxonomy (NCBI): domain Eukaryota; kingdom Metazoa; phylum Arthropoda; class Malacostraca; order Decapoda; family Palinuridae; genus Panulirus; species Panulirus argus. Next base: position 14,730 of record JAYMFT010386986.1, on the reverse strand, counting down.
CTCTCTCTCTCTCTCTCTCACACACACACACACACACACACACACACACTCATTCATCAAAGTTATCGCGACTGATAAAGTAAAATAAAGAGCCGCTACCCCTCTTCCTGTGTCACCACTTCGTTCAGGTCAGTGAGTACTGCCCGCACTTGACCTCCCGCCTCCCACAGGTCACTGTATGACCTCCACATTTGACACTTGACCCCCATGGCTCCCACAATCAACCATTGGGGTCTTCCACAGATAACCAGGCTTCCCCCACAGCTGAACACTTGGTTTAATTAGTTAGCCATTTGGTCTCCACAGGTAACTTTGGCCTCTCACAGATAACCTTAGGTGCCCACAGGTGACCCTGGGTTCCCACGGATGACTTGGGTTCCCATAGGTGACCCTAGGTGACCTTGGCCTCCCTCAGGAGAACCTAGGGCTCCCTCAGGTGACGTTGGGTTCCCACAGGTGACCTTGGCCTCCCACAGGTGCTCTTGGGCTCCCTCGGGTGACATTGGACTCCCTCAGGTGACGTTGGGCTCCCACAGGTGACCTTGGCCTCCCACAGATGACCTTGGGTGCCCACAGGTGACCTTGCATTCCCACAGGTGACATTGGGTTCCAACAGGTGACCTTGGGCTCCCTCAGTTCCTCGGGTGACACTGAGCTTCTAGGGGTGACCCAGGGCTCCCGCAAATGACCCTGACTTCCCACAGGCGATCCTGGGTTCCCACAGATGAGCCCTGGGCTTCCACAGGTGGCCCTGGGTCTTCGACAGACGACCCCCCTCTCACCCACGGGTGTGGCCCAAGGGTGTGACCCAGTACAAGACAAGCCCCCAGGGTACTGGGCCCCCACAGGTAACTCCTGACCCAAACCAAGACAAGCCCCTCCTACCCCCTCTGGACCCCCACAGGTGACCTCAGGGTGACAAAGCCCCCAGGGTGACGTACCTTTACAGTAGACATCCTTGTCGGGACCGTCGCAGTGCACGACGGAGTCGAGAGGCTTGCGACACGCCTTGCAGTTGAAGCACGTCCTGTGGTAGCTCTGCACGGCGCGCGGGGGAAGAGAGAAGAGAAAGAGAGAGTCACACATTAGGATACCCACGTGTCTTGTCTGTCTGGGTGTCTGTGTTCGAGGTTGTCTTGTCTGTCTGTGTGTCTGTCTGTGTTCAAAGTTGTCTGTCTGTAAGTCTGTGCTCAAGGTTGTCTGTCTGTCTGTCTGTGTATGCGCGCGCATGCTGGCGCCTTCGTGAGCTTTGCTTATTATCACTGGTGTTTACTACTAAGCCTAGAACAATGGAAGCCTTAATATTCCTTATTAGCTAAACCTTGTCCACTTTCCCTAGACATTTTCAAAGGCAGTGTCATACTTACGTTTTATTCCTATGTTATCTTTAGTCATATTTACCGTCTGCGGACGTCTAGGCATGGAACTGGCGGCAAAGTTCCTGAAGTATTCTAGGTTCGTGTTTTGGGTCCGTAGGGTCTTGATCTCCTGAATGAGTTGGTGCAGGAAGCAGCCGCTTGATCGTGCATTCTGAGCGCCCAAAAAGTCTCACGTGTACCCACATTTACTTGCCTCCAGGCGAGCATTCGGGCTTTCTCCTCCTTAGAAAGGTAAGAGCCCACCATCTTGAAGCACTGGTGGAAGAAATACAGAGCCCAGAAGCGAAACCCCCGAAATGGAGTGGCAGCCGGGAAGAGTAAAGAGAGAACATCCTTTCCTCAAGATAGCCAGAGGCACACTGAGGCGGGTCGCTGACTCGCTGCCCGCTGGTGCCCACAGCGCCAGAAATACTAGTCTCAGCGACCACACGTATGATGATATCTCCCTGAGAGCGTCATATGCTTTTACCCACAACAAACATTGGCCATGCATAGCCTTTGAAAATATATGGGGGGTGGACAATGTCTTTGCGGACACTACGCATTATATATTTATATAAATCGATAATTATATTAAAAAAACAGATATGATAGTAAAAATAATCAAAAGACTGACCCGGCCTTATTTCAGGAAGGCTCTTTACAGGTCACTTTGGGAAACGGAGTCTTTCATGTGTGCATATTGTTCGTAGGATTCTGTTGGTAACACCCAAGGATGTGGGGCACCTACGGGCTCTTCGACACATTTTCCATCGGGTTAGATCAGGTGAGTTTCGAGAGGTAAGTCAGATTTAGATATGTTCGGATGAAATTGTTTTAAGCTTTGTATAATGAGGTTGCTGTATTATCGAGGAAGTTATAGGGTAATAATGGAGAACAGTACTTGGGAAAGGAGGTCCCTTGTGGTCTAGGCCTGTGTTGGATGTGTCCTTTTACTCAAGAAATGTCTGTTCAGTCTGTTCAGGACGATTGACGCGACCCATTAGCCTCTGACTTGATATTCATTGGTCAGATAAACAAGTGTTAGGACTTCATATTCAAAAGGTCCTGCCTTCATGCTCAAGGGTCGTCCTGTCGTGCTCAAGGGTCGTGCCGCAGCGCTCAGGTGTTGTACTGTCGCGTTGAAAATGTGAGGAGAAAATTAATGATAACGAGAACAAATGATGTCGGTGGGTTTTTATAAGTGATATGTATTGCCATTAATGATAGGATCCTAAACTGTTCTGTTAGGGTCAGAAACTCTCAAGAGAAGAATTGGATTCCCTTTGTTCATCATTTGTTTATTGTTTCATCTATGAAAGGCGGGAGATTATTTCACAGCTATTTTAAAGTGATACAGTTGTGTAGCAAATACACATTCTTTTCGGTAAGCACAAGAGTAAGACAGATCATAATAAACTGATGTGGTAGCGCTGATGAAATGGAAAGTATTTTATTCAGATTATGATTTATGACTGCATAAAAAAAGAAAATGATATTCGTTTTAAAGAGAATGTGAGCCGTAAATTATTTTCCACCATCAATCCTCGAAGACCCCCGAGTCTTTTCATGGAAAGCGTGGTCAGCGATGCCCATTAGGAATGAGATGTCTTTTTAATATATGAGAATAAATCTTATTCCACGCGAAATAGGACGAGAGTTTGGAGCGACCCCGCCTGAACGCTACCGCAATACTGTAGACGAAAATATTTGAACACGAGTAGGCAAATAATTACCACCTAGACCAGTGTGCTTTCATTTCAGGATATATCTTATTTTTTCTGCGTTTTTTTATATTTAATGTTAATTGATGGGAAAGTTCTCGACATTAAGCCGAAACCTTTAATCATGCACCGAAGTCATAAAATACGAAATGCATGAAATGCAAAACATTACTGATGATCGTTAGAGTTGATTAATTTTGTTAATCTTAAAAATGTATATCGTAAAATATGAAAATATTTATCGTTGTGGTATATGCCCCTGATCCAGGCCCTTGTTAAAAAAAGATACCATCCATGAATTGTTTGGTGTAATTTTCAACCAATAGTCCACAACCCTTGCTCTATAAGCATAGTTCTGTCGATAAAAGTTGACTCCCTCTGTATTTTGAGCTATTGCAGTTTCTGAGCAACTTTTAATAATTGTTAGTTAAAAACGACTCGTATTCATTTTCTTGAAAAACATGTCAATCCGCCATGATCCGTATATATATAACACACCGGCTGACGTCATTCAGTCGAACCTGAGAGAGCGAGTGGTTATTTAGCAATTTTATTGAACCCATAATTATCGTGCTTTAATTGCATTTTGTGGGTGAGTATTGTCTGGATATGGTAAATATTGGCGCTGATGTGTAGGCGTAGTGAAGACTAATTGGAATGAGGGACACGAGAATTTTTAATTATCGGACAACATTGTTGCTCATTCCGGACGTTAAGTCAAAAGAGAATCGAGTTGGAAATGCCATTTCTGTTGCTCTCTGTTCATCATCTTTTTCTCATTCCTTATTTACGAGATAAACATTGTGGTGTATTGTCAATAGATGCGTAGGAGTGATGAATGTAGGTAGAACAGAACTTCTCTTTCATGTTATTAATCGCAAAAGACTTCCGTTGTGTGTGTGGTAAAGGTTCGCCAAGATTAAACATAGTACAGGCTCTTATCTATGATATATGGTTGTCTGGTGTGCCATTACTGGCACAGGTAGGATGTGTGTGTGTGTGTGTGTGTGTGTGTTATTGGGTGTGCCATTAATGGCACAGGTCGGCACGTGTATATTTGCAGCGTTGTTGTGTAAGACGACTTGAATTCCTTTGTTGCCCTATTAATTCATCAGGATAGCCAGGGAATCCTCACGTAATGGTACAGATTATGCAAGTTGCAGAATTTCTGCTATTATGAATTTACCTTTTTGACAAAAAAAGAATTACAATATCCGTAATAATTTGTGATATTAAGGATTTTCGAAAAAAAAGTTTTATAGGCATGTTGTAGACATACCTGTGAGGATTATGCTAATCAGTAGCAATAAAATTTAAAGATATTTCTCAGGGTTATACATAAAAATCAATGTGAAACAGCAGCCGTAAGAGGAGCAGTACAATCTACGCTAATTAGCATATAAATGAGAGTACACAGAGAAAATGCCATTAATTATATTGTCTCTCCGTATTCAAATGGATAGAATTCTGTTATTCAGTTCCCGATTTTTCACTTTCATATTTAGTTATAAGCCTTAAATATTGGCTGTTTTTTTTTTTGTGATGTTTTTCCGTAAATATAACTTTTTTGTTTTGAATTAAAGCACATTTAACAAAAAATTCTGATTTTTTTTTATTATTTAATTCTAACTCGTATGTATTTCGTAACGAAAATCACTCATAACCTTTACCCTGCAGTCCATGTTTATCCCTAAAAATAATTGTGACATTTCGAAAAATATATGTTGATGTACCGAACGATTTTGTGTTAAACTTTCGTAATGGACAGCTCTCAAAGCCTTTCAATCATACCCGAATCTGTTGATGAATGTTAACTGACCCGTTTGCTCAACTTGATTCTTATATATGAATTTAAAAAAAGAAAAGAATTTAATAAATTTTTCCTTCCAAAACATTAGCTGTATTTGAATTTTTCAGACATCTCAGTACTTCAAATCTATCTTATTATCTTTTTTTACTTTTTTTTACCAATAGTATTTCCTTTTTCCATTCTTTCAATATATTTTTCATATCAGTAGGGCAAGGTAAAGGACTTAGTCAAGAGCAGGCACTTACAATAGATTGGGTGGAAATGAAGTATGAATCAAAATTTAGGTTTAACAAATATGCAATTGTTTTTTTCGGGAGTTTACGAAGATAAGGCAGCAACAGCAGCCATAACTTTCAGTTCCATTGATTCCCTTCGTCGAGATTTACACCCAACACATTGAGCTGCACTTGTAAGCTGACATATGGGGCTTTATTTGTGTCCATCCGGGATAGTGCACTGATGGCGCAAGTATATGTGTGTTTGATTATTTTCTTATCCATCCCCTTACTTATTAGGATGGAACTTGTGTTTGATTATTTTCTTATCCATCCCTTTACTTATTAGGATGGAACTTGACATTTATAGGACCCCTCTCTCAAGCTACTCCTCCTATCGCACATTCTCCTCACTCTCTGTCCCCCATTACTTCATATACCATGTTGCAGTCATTCAAGTGGCAATATAGAGGTCATTTCCTCGCTTTTTATCGCTCGTTTCAATGCTGTTTCTACGAATCTGAGCGGGTACTCCATCTCAAAAACTTGCTTGTTTTTGTAATTAATGCCCGATTACGTGTGTTCTGTCTCTGCGTGAACGGTTAGTGAACAATATCGTGTAGCGTACACAGTATATTATATATCTTTGCTTGCCCTTACGTCATTCTGTACCACCTTAATTAATTTGCATTCATGTGGCTGATCATTGGTGGCGCCTGTAGAAATTTCTATAGGCTGTCAGTCCTCAACACTCTCAATTTCTTTTAAATACACGATCATATAGAGCAGGGGTGTCCTTAAACTGAATCCCGTTGAATATCAATGGTTACTTTTTATCCAACTCACAAATCCACCACTAACATGTTTGCTTCGCTCACTTACGTTTAGATAATTTTTGACCCACCGTCGGCTACCTCATATCTGCCACAATTTTATCCTCTTGCCATCTTTTTGTAAAGGATGGCAAAACACTCTCCGACAATCCGAAAACACACAGCCCATCCATTTATCATTTCATAGGCTACGTCTTGACATCGTGACTAGGCTGCGACTTACATCAGAAAAAGCTACAACTTAAAAGTACCTGAAATTCATAAAACGAGAACTTTCTCTGCATCCATGTTGCTTCTTGCGTAGTTTCTCAGTCGCAAGGACTCAATCCATTTCCACTGATCCACAGGCTGTGCTTGTCAGAGAGACTGCCCTTTCGTTTACGGCCGCGGCCAACCTTTCCAACACAGCAAATATTTAGTTATCCCCCACTGCACCCTTCCCTTCTTTACACAGAACAGTTTTCACAATGGATAACAGCAAATTCAGGACTCTCTTTATCCGTGTGGCTTTTTGTATAAAGACTTCCACATCAAAACGCAATGATATAAAAGAAAACGCGGCCCAACTAACCCTTCTGGGGTACCCTGTATGTAACTGCTATTATGTCACGCAGTGTGCATGGCTGTATTGATAGATGCGTCGACAGCGTACGACAAAGAGAAAGAGAGAGGGAGGAAGGGAGGGAACGATGTTTGTGATGAGTGATGATGGGGCGAAAAGATAAAGATAGATGTATTGATAAGATTGATAAGGGATGGCGTGAAGTTGGACAGGGGAAGGGCAGACACTGACAGACAGACAGATCCTATGCAAAGACAAACAGAGAGAGAGAGAGAGAGAGAGAGAGAGAGACGGCAACTTTCCAGAGAACACTGGCTAATGGCTCCGGCAACTCCCGTACCTTTAAGAGACACGATCACCAAAAACAGCCGAACGCCCCCAATGGGATGTCTTTCCCCAGCCCCACACGCTTAGGAGGCGTTATGGAGAAGGGGAAGATTTGCTTTAGGATTCAGCGTGAATTGGACTGGAAGGGATGAGAAGGTCCGGAAGGAGTAAGTAAAATACCTCAGGGGCTATCACACACAAACACGGAAAACGTGGCGGATTCTCCTCTCTTACGATTCACCAGAGCGCTAACTCCCTGTTGCCGCACGAAGCTTAATGGGAGTCCCAGCTTTAAACCTCGACCACCTGTTGCTATTCCCGGCTGACGGGATTTTTCTTTATATAGGGCCAGACAAACACGCCTCCTAACGCCGAACACAGGTGCCGCTCGTTATACAGGAATAAGATCAAAGAGAGACAGGTGATGCCGCTCGTTATACAGGAATAAGATCAAAGAGAGACAGGTGATGAATGAAGAAGTTTTAGGACATGACAGAAGTAATGAGGGAAGAAATTGGAGGCATTTTGAAGAAACTGAAATTGGGGACATCAACAGAAAATTGGACGCAGGTCACGCTATTTACTGTAGTGCTCAGAGACAAGGGAGACAAAAAGGGTCCAGTCTGGGAGACGTTAAAGTAAGTAACCGCACCCACACTTCCATCCCCGCCACACAGAAAGAAGTGACACTGTAGGAATTGCTTGTAATGCCAGTCTGAGGGCGCCGCCTGCCATCAGCGGTGGGTACTAATCCTACAGTAAGGAAAACGGGTAATTGTCTTTTCTTCTCTTACCATTTTCTTTCATAAGATACGGAGCATTCGAAGTGCACGCATGAGGATGAAAATGCGGATATCTGTGACAAATTGAAACATAGAGGGGGCGAATTATTACTGCAAGATGTAGCTAGCAATTGGACTAAAATTAATTTAGAAGCTAGTGAAGTGGTGGGAGGGTAGAAAGAGAGGCGTTGGACAGTGAGTAGATGAAGGAAACTCATCCGAATAAAGCTGGAAAGTGTTGGAAGGGAGAAATTATGAGAATTGTCAGAGGCCGTTGACGCATCCTATGCATCTCTGAGCAAACAAGACGAATTGGAAGTCCAGTAGACTTTACGATCTGAATGGAGTGTGTAGTGTCCGGATGGCGCTATGGCGAACAAAGAAACGCGCCACTGTGAAGAATTCAGTGGAATGTAGAACGAGAGAATAAGAATGAAATTCAAACCACTAGGGATGAAAAGCAGGACATCAAGAAAGGGGAAAGAGGCTAGACGGCATATAAGCCACGCCTCTAGCACAGAGAGGACTGGTATACTGAGTGGCGCTACAGAAGGAGAGGTAGAACACCTATCAATGCTTCCCTGAAGGATGTAGGACACAGGAAGTGAGAGAAGACCTAGATTTGACTGTAATCTGACAGACAACAAGATTCGTGAATCTGTATTAAAGGGACATAGGTGTTGACATAGCTAAATTATCGCCGGAGCATCATATTAAGAGAAATGGTTTGGAGAAATTATCTTCTGGATGACGACAATTATATTTTAGTAAGTTTATATGGAAATAGGAATAGAAATGTTAAATGAATCATTTACATTTTTCTGTATAAATATTTGTCCAAAGTTAGATCCAGTAGAGAAGGTTCAGAGGAGGGCATGAGAGATGGTAGCTTAAAGAGCTGGGTGCGTGGTCTATAGCCTTGCCCACAGCGGGAAAAGAGAGCAAAAATTGAAGTCATAAATAAGGCTTTAAAGTTTCTTGGCCAGATTAACAAAATCGACCGTAAAATGTTCTCTGAACGACGAAAAAGAAAGGGAATCCACGGGTCATAGCCACGAACTAAGCAGGAGATTGTTGAAGAAGATGTGAGGCAGTACTTCTGCAGCGGTAGAGTTGTGGAATGAACGTAATAAGCTGACTGATGGAACTGAGACAGTAGACAGGACTGAGAGGTTTAGATAGTTGCATGGTAGTTGTTTGAGGTGACGTGGAGGCAGCGTAAGAATGCCTCATCAGAGGCTGCCTCGGAGGTGTGAGGCGCCGCAAGTGTAGAGGATGTGGAGAGAGGTCAAGCATGGTAGAATGAAGAGAGAAAAGGGCACTTGAAAGAGGCTGAATCTGCCACAAAAGGAAAATAAGTGAGGCGCAAAGAGTTTAGAATAGAAAGTTCTGAATGAATGATAATAAAAAAAAAAGCTGAAAGAATGACATATATGAATAGAAGCCAAATACTCATCGACCAGCCCTGAGGGGAGGATGAAGAGATTGGCTGTGGGACGACTGTGCATAGATGTCTGCGTTTTAGAGTGAGGGTATGCGTGGTCGCTCAAAATTATGACAGGACGGTCATCAGCTGTTGTATCTCAGACTAGATAAAGTGTTTTCAAGCCGAAAACATTGTTTTCTGTGCAGTCGATCATGGCTAACGAATCCGCTTGATTTACGATGTGACGAAGGCAAAGTATCTGATGTCATCTGAGTAGATTTTCAAAAGGCCTTCATTAAAGTTCTGCATCGAATATTACGAGCAAAAGTTAAATCATATGACAGAGATAGGGTTGTGCTTGGGTGGCTTAAAGCTTAATTGATTGGCCTTAAAGAAAGAGTCAGAAAGGTTGACGTGACAAGTGGTGTGCCACAGGGATCAGCCTTGGGACTGACTCTCTTTTCTCTGATATATCTCAGTGACACTGATAATATGCTATGTGATCGTACATTGAAACATGCAAATGACGCATAGTCGGAAAACGAAGCTACCACAGATATTAAACGTTTACAACAGCAGGCCGAGTTAGACAAACTGATAAATAGGACTGAGGAAATGGGATATGAATTTTGATATCGATTATTACAAAACTCTGCACAATGGCAGCAAAAACGAAAAAGACAGTTCAAAATATGAACCTCATTGATCTACATAATGTGAATGAGGAAAAAGATTTAAATGTAATAACCTCTGATGACTTAAAAACAAGAAAGAAGTGCACAGAAGCAGAGCGAATGAGGTGAACAAGATCTCAGGCTTCATATGCAAGCATTTGTATTTATGTAAGAGCGTTTCTCACTTTACATTTCAGCGGTGCGTCCCCACCTTTGATGTTGTGTTCAGTTTTGTTTGCCCTACTTGGAAATACAAGAGAACAAAATCTCTATAGTGATCATTAGAGAGAATGTGGACGGTTTTGGACTATGAAAAAGAAATGAAAGAAAGGAAAAAAAACTGGCGGCTTTTTTACAAGAAGCAATGATTGATGGTGGTTCAGAAATCATCAGAGAAGAAACATAGAAGTGACTAGAGGACATTCGACTGACTGCATACTAGTCTAGCTTAGATCCAGGTGTGGTGTACAGAGGTCAAGAGCTTTTCCTGGTGCAGAGACTGATTCGGTTTCATTACCCCATTGTGTTGGATGTCAACTTGAGACTGACAACAATAAAAGGCAGGAAGGTTTGGACGAGTTGAAAATGCAGAGCTATTGGGAAGATGGAAAACGGGGATTTTAATCATTTAAGAAGACAAGGAAGGCAGGAAAGCGGTGAATGAAGCATCCATAGATATTGATAACAACAGAAGATAACGTCAGTTAAAGGATGCGATACGAAAGAGGAAAAACATATATCTTTTGTTAAGAACAAGAGCGCCGTGAATTGCCAAAGAGATGCTTAGAAAAAAGAAATAATCGAAGACTAGCAGATGTTGAGGAACGTCATCACAGAAGACAGGCGAATGAATGATGCACTAAGGCGGGGAACTGACACTGAGATTGAGAAGTGACTACAATATCAATGCCAGACAACGGATGCGTTTGACAGAAGACGAGAGATCGAGCTCTGTAAACTAGAGAGTTAGGGATTCTAGTCGGAAATTAACAAATGGCAACAACACGAAAATAAAACTGAAGAGAATTTGAAGAATAGGTAGAGATAAGACAAAGAATGGTGGAGCATGCTGAAGACCTTTGTGACATGGTAGGAAAGCAGACGGTATCCCCATAGACGAAAACAAGGTGAAAGAAGACTACCTAGGTCCACGAATGCTAGAGGAAAAAGAAATCGAAGAGGCCGTAGAGATACTGACGAAGGAGTGAGCAACTGGCTTTCATGACAGACCAATAAGACCAATAAAGTTCTTATAAAATCTAGAAGCTTGAAGGGATCTGAAAACTATACGGAAAAAATGTATGAAAAAGGCGAGTGACTCCAGCAATTCCTGAGACCAGTCATGACTCCCGAAACCCACAAAAAATCCAAGAGCTGCTGAGTATTCGGATTTTCGCCCCAACAGCCACGCATCTAAGATAGTACCAAGGGCGCTAAGAAAAAGATGGACAACTAGAGCGGAACAGTACCTCAGTAAAGACCAGTTTGGGGTCAGAGCGAGATACGAGACAAGAGAGGCCAACGGTACCATGAGAATGACCGCAGAAAAAAGTAATGTATCACGATTTGAAGCAGTATGTATGAGTCACTGACTACAGAAAGCATCTGGTAGAGTTCAGTGTGGGTAAGCTGATGGGAATGCAGACATAAGCGTCGATTAGAGAGATGGAAAGCTCGTTAAGCAACTATATCCCAGTTAAGTCGTCACAGTCCAGCGCTGCTGATGAGGAATCAGAGCCAGGTGTGGTTGGTGAGGGAGTCAGACAAGGCCGCCTCCTGTCCTCAGTACGATTCAACGTCTAAGCAATGACACTTGTGAGAAGCGCTTTCAGACCTCGACGATGGAATGAGAGTTTGAGTGAAATAAGCCAAAGCAGTGAGGTTTACTGATGACGGGGCTTTTATCATCACAGAAGGTTACTAGTGACTGGTAGGTAGTTAAGTTGGGTCAGGACGTGCTTTCGGAGCGAAAGTAAAGTTTGTCCAAAGGGATGAAAATTGCACGGAGCCGTAACTCAACGCACTGAAAATCAAACGCTTGAATGAACCCTGATAAGCGCTGTATGTTATAATGCATATTGTAATTATGAAGTGAAGTCTGGAACTACAGTGGGTAAAGCAACTTTAAATTGAGCAAATTTGACCTGAAGAAACTGTTAGCATAATAGTTGATATGAAGCGTAGATCAGTATGGTACAAGATACATGGACCTTGATAGCAAAGAATGGGAAATCACTTGAAGATTTTGAGATATGGACCCTGAGAAACCTGGTGAAGTTGAGTAGAACATGTGAACAGCGAAAAGGTTATTGTTCTCGTGATGAGAACGGGGAAAGAAATTTACTCCGAGTAACAGCACGAAGAGAAAAGAACTGGATAGAAACATCAGCGCATGGAAATTTGCTGGAAGAGAAGAGGATAAAAGACCAGTCGGATGAAAGAGGAAGACAGCGACTGATGACATGAAGGTTGGGACACAGGATGACACGACACGAAAGTAAGGCTGAGGATTAAAAGAAAAACTTGGCGAGAATATTGTACAGCCATGAGACTAGAACCCAGACAAGCAGAACACAAGCCCTTAACATAAGACAGAATAGAGAGAGTGCAGTGGCCATTCACCTAGATGGTTCCTGGATTATGAGGGGCGTCCAAAAGGCCTTCATTTTTGAGATTTAGTACAAAGGGGAATTCAACAGGTGGCGTAATACAGGTATTATCATCGAAAGCTCCGACGATGTTGATCAAAGCAGGTGCTTTAGATCAGTCTCCTTCAAGCCTGGGTGATGGAGAGGAGCTCGGCGGTAAGCTGTTTACTCTGCGTGAAGCAAAGTGCTTTTATCTTCAGCAGGATTGTTACCATAAAGGAACTGCCAGCGGGGGCGGTTGCGAACAGTATTATAGAGAAGTTTGAAAATAGATTAGATGAACGCCTCGCTTGGGGTGCACGTCAGACATTATCTGCACCAACGAAGTCATAAAAGTTGTAGGTATTTGAAGTCATCGATTCACTTCTCAACCCTCTCTACACGAAACTGTTTCTGCTCTCTTGTCACAAACAGGCTCGAAAGGGCCCACTTGTCCGTAGCAGTGTGCAATTCTTTGCATGCCCCGCAATTGAACTCAAAGTCCATGGGGTCATTTTATATATAAGGGGGACACTTGAAGTTCGACTCGAGTCCTTGGGTTTGGAGCTCTGCTTGAGATGAGCGAACGGACGTGCATGGCTCAGCCGAACCGATTTTTCTAATGAACGCCATTCATTTCGAAAGACGGCTTTATCACGGTCAATTTTAGGACAAAACTAAGCGTCGCGGTTGAGTTTAGAAAGAACCTGGTATTCTTAGGGTCTGTGAGGAAATCTTTGCATTCAGATATCTTATAGTAAGACCAAAGGCTGTTCCCAAAAGCTCTAGATTTAGTGGCTATTTGAAAAAGGACTTATCATAACTTGTTAAAATGAATACAGGAGACCGATAGTTTTAGTAAGGTTGATTTATAAGATTTGAAAGTAATACGGTACAACAGTTATTCTTTCTTCTTAGGCCAAACATAAGGGTCGCTCTTCAAGAGATTTCGTGGGTGTCGTGAGCGGCAGAACGACCCCGGTGATTGAGGCCGAACTGACCAACCAACGGTCGTTATCATCCTTTATTAAAGCTGAGCTGACTTCATGAACACCTCTGGCTCGAGTTTCCGCCACCTGTCCTACCCTTTAACACTTCGTGTATGGATTCCGACAAGTATTTCGTCGTAAAATACAATGCTTATCGTATAAGAGCAGTTGATGATCTTTGTGACCAATTGTAAATAATTTCATTAGACTGTGTCTTTCCTCAGAAAATTGGACACGTAATTACTTTACAATTTTCATAAGGTTACATTGAATGAATATGTATTATAAAGCTTACATCCTATATCTATATGATGTTCATTAGCCTGTCCAATACACTCATGTCTCCCAGAGTCCCCACCCGTGTTAACATCCGTGTACTCTTAAAGCAACAACACTGTTTCAGTGGAACTCCAGTGTGTCGGTGGAACCCCAAAGTATCAGTGGTACCCCAGTGTGTCATTGAGACCCCTAGTGTGTCATTGGAACCCAAGAGTATCAGTGGATCCTCAGTGTGTCAGTGGGACCCCATTTGTTATTAGACTCCCAGTATGTCACTGGAACCACAGTATGTTATTGGGACCCCTAGTGTGTCAGTGTGAACACAGTGTATCACTGAGACCTCAGTAGATCCCCCAGTGTGTCAGTGATCACCCCTGACATACACCAAACATGGCCTCAGGTAACCTTAAAATACAAAACATCAGACCAGAAACACATGGTGATAGTAGGTACCCACCTTGCCCTTAGCCAACATAAGCTCTGCAGCGAAGACTTTGCCGCCGCAGCGTGGACAGCCTTCGCCCGGTTCCGCCTGTGGAGGCTTGTACGGCTTCACGTAGTCATTCCTCTTGTAGCTGAAGACAAACCCAGAGGCACAAGTTGAGGAGGCCTGTGAATCCGGTGGTGGGGGAGGAGAGGGAGTTCCCTGCTTCCATGTGCCACACATAGGTTACATTTGCCCCTCCCCCTCTCACCCTAACTCTTTCTCTCATGGAAAGTCGTTGAGCCAATGCTAAAGACGTGTCCCGTCCTACTTAATCAAGTGAGTGACACTTGAGGACGATGGTTAAGATGACTTTAGTAAAGAGATCCGTAGGTATGCTCAAGTGATTGTGTTACTGTTTGCACCTTCATGGGCTCCATGAGAAAGCACTTGTCAAGTACGTATGTGCGTGATTGCGTGGTTCCAGCGCTTGACAACTTTTCTGTTGTGTGTGCTGGTCAGGTTAGGATCATCTGTGCTACAGGTATCTTTCTCACTTTTCTTTTGGCAGACATTATTATATTGTCATACCTGTATTTACTTTTCAATTTGAGATGTAGTCTGTATTATTAGCCAGTTGCAGTATATATATATATATATATATATATATATATATATATATATATATATTTATATATTT
>JAYMFT010386975.1:0-10786 GCA_038088735.1 Panulirus argus | reverse complement strand
TAAAGTATTAAAACTGAAACCCGTTTGTGAGAGTAATATAATGTTTTTTTTTTTTTTTTATGACTGATGGTTTGAACCGTCAACCAAGTCACTTAGGAACTGTGGTTTCTCCTATCGTCATCCTTGTTAAAAATATCCAAGATTGCATCCATTTGCTGGGAAGCCTTTGACAATCATTTTGTTGTTAACACTTGCTGACCAGGTGTTTCTACAAAAGGACTTTTTCCTGCTGCTTGTGATTTGAGCTCCACCAAATCTTCATGTGACAAATCTCCACATCATCCTCGTCCATTCATTAAAACCAGCTAGTCAGGAAATTTTTCTTCTAGACTCCATTCATGGAAGATGGTGTAAGTTTTTTCCATGACTTAGCACTGTTGATGATAGCCTGGAGACTGTTTTAGACCTCCCAAAATTGCTTGACAGTTGACTTATCTGTATAATCAGTTGCTGAGGTACGCTGAGACAGTGAGCACTGTAAGTAGTATGTCTTGAATGTAGCAGTCATACCCTAATCCAAGTAGTTGTGTTTGATGGCAAAAAGACAATGATTAACGTAGGATACAAGTCATCTAGATTTACAGGGTGAGCAGGGGCAATGTTTATGAGCAGCAAAACCTTAAAATTTAAATTTTCCTTGGCACAATATTCCTTCTAAGCTGAGTTAGCATGTGTAAACAGCCAGTTTTGAAATATTTTCATTTTTATCCAGGTTTTCTTGTTTGTCTGCCAAATGGCAGAAAGCTGCTATGCAATAAGCTGTTGGTATTTCATAGGGACACCAGTAAAAGCTTAAGCATAAAATTTCCAACTGCTTTCCCACCAGGGAGCAGTGAAACAATCCTAGGTAGCTTTAAATCCTGGTGCAAGGTAGTACCCATCCTCTTTGATGATTTCTTTGAACTGAGCTGGGATGCTAGAGCTGCTTCACCAATCAGCCTGATGTTTTATATTTTTAACCTTTGAAACTTTCATATCACCCAAGGCTAGCACCAAACCTTTCAGCTACTGAGCCTTCTCCATGTTTTCTCTTTCATTCCTCATGGAGACCTCTGAATCAACATCTTCAGTGGCCAGTAGCTTCTCCATATGCTCCATGAGGCTGCTTCTGCTACAACCTGTTGTGGTTGTACATAATTTTGTCACATTCTCTATACTTGGTGTAGTCTTAGCATAGCTGCTGCACTAATATGAATTGTTTTGATAGTCATAGGAGCAAAGTCAAGCACTCTTCCAATGTCCACTGTGTGTTCACCAGCACCTAAATGGTTCAGAACATTTACTTTCATTTTAAGTGTGGCACTCTTCTTCTTCTTTTTTTTTTTTTTTTAATGAAGGCTCACTCTTGATGCTTGCAGGCTTCTGACTCATCATTGCAGGATTACAGCTTTAAATCACAATAAAGACAACAATGGGGATACTCCAGGTGGACACACTGATGGCATAAGGGGACTAGAGGTAGTGCAACACTGGATTTAAAATAAAATTAAGATTGCAAATTAAAAATGGATCACAGGAACTTCCTGTACATCCATGTTCTGTGATTGGTTAAAGGCTTTAAACCAAAACAGCTGTAAATGAGTCAACTTAAAATGTGGCCCTTCTGTATTGCTTCCTCTTATTCTTGGGAGCATTAGAAGCTCTAGAATCAGTCACAAAATGTGTTTGGGACCCATAATCAATGGATCACTAAAAGTACTAGAATATAAACCAACACAGATATAGCTACTCATAGAGGGCAGACTTACCTCAAATGCTACAGTGCATTCCTCCACTACATTGTTCACAGACTGATTGGTCTTGGCATTTACCAAGCATACAGACTTGCCATATGCATTTTGAAAGCAAATATTGGTTATTTTTCATGCTTTTGTTTTTTATAACAAAAAGTTAAAATTTTTGTGAATTATGTTGCCATACTGATTATCTGCAAATACTCGCAATTCCTTCAGACATAAATTTATGCAAGGTGAGCAACTCCTAAATGTACATAAATATACATCACGTTTCATGCCCCTATGTAGAGGCCACCTGCCGGGCCAGGTAGGTTGCCAAGTTGTTAGTGCATAATAATTTCTCCTTACAGTTAGCCTCCTTCTTGCCATGCCAATGACACACTTATAATTTTTTTAGAAAGGAAATTGAGGCTTTTCACTTGATTCAGAGGACCAGCCAGAAAATGTTCCAGAATCACTTGACAGTGATGATGATCTGTCTTTGGATTTTGTGGAGTCATTTTACAGTCACTGACTCTTCCAGTATTGAAATTGATCCAAGACAAGGCAGGAGAAGGTGTTTTTAGAGCAAGCAGAGGCAATGTTGCCAGGGCCTGTAAAACCTTGACGACAGTGTAAGACTGGTGCTGTTGTTCATTTTACAAACACAATTTTGCTCTTATGAAAAAATTATTAGTGAATCACATTGATTATAAAATGTAAAATTTTATTATATACATGAAACATAATTTGTAAAAAAATTTTTGAAGTTAAAATGAATAATTATAAATGCAAAGTAGCATTTCAATAAACACCTAGGCCTTACTCTCACACTTTTTAGAGCATTGTATTGACACTACAAAACTTGTGCACATTATCAGTGTGATAGCAGTGGATGAAATGTACTTCTGAAGTTCTTTTTCTTTGTTATATATGAATATCTTTGATATTATAAGTAAATATATATACATTTTTTTTAACAACTTGAAAGTTTGAGATGCATAGGGTTAGAAGGGAAATGTATCTTAGAGTAAAGGGGTTAAGTTGTGACTGGCAAAGAGTGTAATTTATTATGACACAAATTGTGTTTAATTAATTTATTTTTGTATTATCAGGTTAGACTTCATTGAAACAAAATTGAGGAGGCGTTATTATCCAAGTGAGGAAAAGAAGCGACTAGAAAAGGAAGTCCAAGATATAAAAACACATCTCTCACGGCATGAGAATAGTCTACGAAGCCTTCGAGGGGAAAACCGTGTGGCTATGATGCTTTCAGTCTTAATATTAGCTTTGGGAATCATGGTTTATTTTGTATATTGCATTCTGTTTGGGAGCTGAAAATGTGTGGCATTTGGTTATGAATGTTCACTGTGATTCTGCTAAGTAATTTACTGTAACTGTGGGTAATGGTTTCTATTGACAAGTATTTACAGTGTAGTATAGCTAAGGGTTGTGAATTCCAGTGAAGAGTACTGGCGTGTGCTCTGGATGTTGGTAGCTAGTACCAGATATATTATTTTCTACTCATAGATATATCTTTAGCCCAGGTGTGTAAGGAATGCTTTCTTCCATTTATGAATTAAAGTTACTATCATAGTGTTATATACATTCCTTATTCCATACTGCTGACTGTAATGAAGGCCACAACCATAATATTTTTTTAATGCTGAGCCATGAATTAACTTCATGTATGCAGCTTCTCTTTGAGGTCTGGGGAAGTGTAGCAAGGAAACAGGAAGTAATTGTGCACCTCTGATACCCAGACTCTAATAGAGGTGTGCCAAGAGTGAGGAGTGTAGAGAAATGTGTCTTGGGGCCAAGGCTGTTAGATTTTAAATACTTATTTTTGTCTCTTCTTGCAAACGTATAATGAATATTATCGCCATAATAAAAGATCATCTCTAAAATTTAATAGATCACTAATCATTTTCAAAATTTAGATTAATTTGGTCATTACAGGTCTAGAATGTATAGTTTCCTTGTGAAGTTTGTCCTTGTAGCAATAGAATTTTGTTTACACATTTCATAGTGTAGTTCTCCGTCTTGATTGGCAGGTCAGAAATTTAGTTTCTGTATACAGTATATGTACTGCCTTGTATGGAAATCACAACCATGATAATGTTTATTGCAAAATAAATTCTTTGTGTATTTATGGGTGTAAAGATTTTTATATTTGAGGATTTCTCAACTTTCACTCATAGGATATTTTCTCTGAAAATAGTTCCATATGCAATTATCTGTAGATTTACTGAATGTATATGTTTTGTTGTATATAAATTAAGATTTAATGTAAAGACATAAACTTTCATAAAAGTTAGCTGTGTTTAAGGGTAACGAACTCAAGGATAGGAAATACATTAAATATTTTATTAAAACTTTAACATTATTTATCCTATGAGTACTAACATCAAAGAATACTTATTCAAAGGCACTTCTTTACAAAGAATGTACAATTAATAAATTTACTCAAGATTCAATAAATATTTGACATGATTTTAAGAGATAATCATTGTTGATTAAACATTTTGATGAACTCTATTACCATCCATACAAGCAATCATATCAAACAGAGATAAGTTCATTCAACAAAAGACTTGCACTGAAATATTGACACTCAGTTTTGGGACATCACATCATATATTTCTAAACAGGATCTCAACTCTAAGATAATCAAAATTTCATGCAAAAGTTTTTTTTTCATAGGAATTTATAATAATGTATAAATTAAAGGTCCATTAAAATATTCTTAGTACAACAACACTACTTAATTTTTTTTTTCTTTTATTGTTCTTCTGATACACAAGTGGAACTGATATACTAAAAGTTTCTTTTGGGCATCTGGGGAAAATATAAACACAAAAGAAAGATTGGTCCTATTATTTGAAAATAAGTGACAGGAATATACTTTATACTTCACAGAGAAAACAGAATTTTAGTTTTTGAAAATATGTGTCAATATTACACCAAAAACTGATGGGAAAGCAGCAAAAGAAATTTATGATAACCTATAATGATCATGAAGTCTAGGGTAGATTCTTTTTCTTTTCTATATGTTTTATATTGAAATTCTGAAGAAATGCTGTCATACTGTTTTAAAAAATAATTACACATTTAATAATCACAGAGTACTGGTAAATGCCGCCTCTTCGAGTAGAGCCAGCTACCTAACAAGCACGTGAACTTCTTTGGCACTAAATGTGGTTGCATGTCTCGATTCTTAATTTTACAAGATACTACTAAGCCTTATAAATCTTTGGACATCCATAATAATTGTGGAAAAATAATCAGTGTGAACTTTCTTCTTAGGTAGGAATATTTCTCCAATGCAAAATATAAACATGTATGTCCTTTTATTCATCTGTTTGTCATTCCCCACTCTCTACTGTTGTAATTTAGCTATATTTATATGAAACATGCTACAGAAACCAGCTCTACCTTTCATTGGTATTCTACCCCAAAACACACAAGATCCAGCATTTCATATTATCCATTACATGTACAAATTATTATCGTAATATCTTCACCCTATAAAGCCTAAATTGAGATTCCAACTCCAAAAGTAGCTAAATCAGTTGAGTTTATTTAGCCTAATTAGGAATACACTGTAAACTGAGGTTCTTTTTTTCAAGCTACAATTAAACACTTGCTGAATGTTGCAAAAATGAGTCATCCTTGAATTTATAACAAGTGAAAAGAAAAAAAATGATGTAAATTAACAGCTCTCATTAGATTCATAAAAAGAGAAGAGCACTACAACTGCATATGGAACCCAACTGATACTTCAATAAAATGTAAAAAAACTTGTCATTAGTTGTTGGATGCCACTTGCTACATCAAATCCATGGTAACATAATATGATGAATACAGTTACATCACTGACTCATAAAGTTTTCAGCCTTGATTATATATATATATTTTAAACAATAACGTTACAGTAGATGTAATAGAGACCAGTACTAAAATCATTACTAAAATGGTATGGTCTGCATTATAGGGTACCCTTCACTAGGTTTCATGATGTTCGTCTCCACTGGCTAGTTGACATCAGATTTAATATCCAAATTACTGATACTAAATTCTAATATAATATTCAACACTTCTGGCCTTAGCTGACTAATCAATATAGAAAACAGTATTTTCTGCTGTTATAAATAATTTTTTGGTGCATATGGAGTTGTCTCCTTTAACAGCCTAACCCAAATCCTTCTCTTAGAAATGATCGTACTTCCCTTGATCAATTCCTTATCTCTGAAAGGGTATTCAATCTTTTGGACCCTACTGTTTCTTCTATACAATTCCTTATCTCTGAGAGGGTATTCAATCTTTTGGACCCTACTGTTTCTTCCATACATATCAAAACTCCATATTCAATGCTAAGGTTGCATATAGGCAACAAGCTTCTCATTTTTTCTATATGATACATTGTCTATGGACATTGTACTGTAGTAAAAAAATAATATTAAAGATTTCCTGATCTCAATACAGAATTTGTCATTGGAATTTCATTCTAGATTTCATAAGTTGCAATACAACTACAAAACACAAAAATAATGTGACATAAAAGTAAAGGATATAGTATATAAAATAATTAAACCATAACAGGTATTTCAGACTGAATAGGGACAATTTCAGTTGATAAAGGTGTATATCTATGAATTTGAATTATGGCAATCCTACATTTGGAAGGAATTTACAACATTTCTACTCCTAATACAGTATTATTTGTTTTAACAATCAATAACTGAAGTCAACTAACAATCAACTAAGTACAATTAAATCATAATATTTTAAACAATGGCTACACCTCTCAAGGCCAAAAAGAGTAGTGCCAGCAAATAATTTTTTCAGGTTATAAATCAATTAGTTTGATTTTCATAAAAAATGAACAAAATTAACATTTGGTACTGTAATGACGGAGGCACTAAATGACACCAAAGTGCTGATCATCATCAGCATTTCTTAGTCATTGGCAATTTTTCCTTTTGGATCCATATACCATTTACTGTCTTTGATAACTTGCATTAATGCTCTTAAGTCACAGTGTCATAGTAGTGAAAAAGAGAAAGCATGCTTTTGAGGTCTCACTACTGTGATTCAAAGTACTATATCTATGAGCACATCATCAAGTTCATGGATATAAAGGTCAAATGGAATTGAACTGAACATCTCCAGTTATAACTACCTATAAAAGGAATTTGTTTTTAATAAAAAAATTCCATGAATTAACATCTGAACGAGCAATATGTTATGATCTTAGTATTCCCTGACAATACATACAATCAACATTTTTGTCATTAGGAAGCATGTCAGTTTATAATACAAATGGATGGACAAACTTTAGCAGTTCACACAATATTCTGAATGTTGAAAGTCAGGAACTGTAAAGTGTAATCATAAAATGTTGAGTTTTAATGCTAAAGAAACCTAAAATGTGAAGGTAGTGGATGGATATATGATCTCACTAACTCCAAGGGATTTCTAAGCATCTAAGTTAATGAAGTACAGTTTCTACACTTTTGGAATTTTCCCTACAAAATATAACTTCTGGTATGAAGTGGAAAGGGTAACAAAATGGTGTGGGACAGCTGAATGCACCCACAACTAAAGCTTTGGCACAGGAATCATAAGTTTGAATTACTGAAAAATATTTTTCCTCCATTACCTGGGTTGACACATTAAACATTTTTCATTCCTCACACTGAAAATTTAGCATGTTCAAGTTATGCCATTTAACATGACTTTTGTTTGGGAAAAACAGTCAAAGATCACAGTGTAAGGTCACACCACTCTAGGTCACACTCCTAATAGCCAATGCGAGGAACAGAAATGAAATGTTGCCATATGCCTGTAGTTCTGGCTGGCTGAATGAAATGTTGCCTCACTCATTACCAAACCTCACAGATGCATTTGTACTTATTTTCATGCCTTGGATACAGTGAAAACTACAGTTCACAACATCTTCCAAAAGTAGTTATAAATGACTGATTATAAGTCCATTCAGGAAGATTATGGAAAAAAATCATCAGATTCTGCTAATATTGGTTGTCTATATCTCTGATGCCTGTTCCCAACTGGAACTCCCTCATGGGGGTGGTTATGGCAAGTGAGTGTCCACAACTATTGAACTCCAGTGCCACACTTATGAGCCTTAAGTACCTCAACCTTAACTGGCCACTGGCAGAGGGCAATTCTAACACAGTGTTTGCAGAGGCTCCTACCTAATGTTCCTACAGACTACTTTTACCTAATGCTCCTGCCTACTACTTCCACCTAATGTTTCTACTACCACTCACTAATAACTCAGATACTGGCCATTGTGTACACTAGCTGGTCAGTCACTGATTAAGGATATACAAGAAAAGCCATTATCCAAAGGGACCTTGGCCGTGCTGTACACCTGAATGAGAATAAGCCAGTTAGAAGAGCATTTCCCCAAGGTATTTTACTGAAAACTTTTTTGATATATTAACACTCAAAAATACTGTAACTATCTCTAAGAGGAGTTTTAATAAAGTACAGGTGGAGCTCAGAACAAGCTGGCCAACCACCATAGAAAGCACTTTTATCAGAAGAGTTCTGCTGAGATCTTTATACATT
The DNA here is from genome assembly GCA_038088735.1 of Panulirus argus. NCBI lineage: Eukaryota > Metazoa > Arthropoda > Malacostraca > Decapoda > Palinuridae > Panulirus > Panulirus argus. The sequence goes on along the minus strand of JAYMFT010386975.1, from coordinate 2,474 downwards.
AAGGTGTCTATCTGCTACAATTCAGGTTCTTCTAGGATCTCTTACTCTTCAACAGCATTTCCTGATAAAGATTCTGCAAAAAATTTGAATTTGTATAACAAATATTTTTGAGTACTTCTTTCAATGTTGGTGGCCCAACACAGTATTCTCTTATCAAATCAATATATCTTTAAGCTTACTCCAGTCATTTACAAATGTATACTTTCTGGTGCTGTGTCAGTACAACTTAATCATATTTCATGCCTTTGATGCAAGGTCTGTACACTTGCATCTTGTGCTCGATTCATATGTATTAAATAAAAGGATGTAGAAAATATCCAAAGATAAATTTAACCTATGTGATGAAACTGAATCACTGGAGTGGCAAGTGGGAAGTAAAGCCTGATAGGGAAGACTGTAAACAACACCTATAAGCAGTGGCGTTGGGAACTACTTTTGAATAATGGCATGAACTTTCAACAACCATCAACAGTGGGCTGAAAAATGCTAGATAAAATTGTATGGATACAGGTTACTACAGGATACATTTGTCTAGGGAGGTATTGCAAAGTCTGAATACAAGAGCTTTGCAGTTAGTTGAATGGTGGATAAAACTTTTCCTGTACAGTAATCCCTAGATTTAATGGACCCCGATATAACAGATTTCTGATTTAACGGACCAGGCAAATAATGATTCATTAATTAATAATAACTGAAAAAAAATCAGAAATCTCAAACACCACAACAATTGCTTTTCTTATCACACTCATTTTTTGTAGTGTGGGTATACTCGCTTTGTTTCGGTCTCAGTCTGCCTCAAACTATCATGCAGTTAGGTTGTATACAGAAAATTGCGACTTTATTTATTAAATAATTTTGCAATCCTCACAATTCAAAATGGCATCAAGTGATAGAGGAGTTAAAAAAAGCATGTGAACTGTATAATGTTTTACTGTATATTGTATACTGTAAAAAAAATGGTTACATTCAATTTAGAGGACTTTCGCCATTAACGGACATCCCATCCCCCTATTAGTCTGTTAAATCGAGGGATTACTGTATTTTGAATTTTCTACCAGGTGATTTATTACAAATGCATGGACCAGTTACTGGGATCAGATATGTAAAGCACTCAAACAATAAATTCAGAGATTTCATGTATTCCAGTGGCAATGAAATAAGAAATCCTTCGTACAACTAGGATGATCAGCAAGCCACTGAATACTTTGGTGATAACAGTATGATAATAACAAACATAATATAAATGCAAGCCTGGGGTTACATACACACTACACCAAATAGTTTATGGCTTTACCAATAGACAATTTGTATTTCATATTTCAATTGCTCTGTATTTTTTGTTTTACAGGAATTCGAGCTGTCCACCACTGGTTAACTGACTTTTTGTCATCAAAATTATCATTTAAATCACTATGAATGTGATCATGGAATGATGTTCAAGATAACAGTACTTGTCAGGTTTTGAGCATTTTTGTAATCTGCAAAACCCCAGAGTATAAGAACAGCAAGCTACTCCAAAACAGATCTATATATCTGGGTTACCAGACTCCGTCTACTTGAGGTTACATAGCAAATGAATGTATCACTGGGTTTACAGTCTCGTCAAGGAACTATTCACTCCAGAAGGAGTCCATCATTTCCCTGCTACAGGATGCAATGCAGTCTTAGAACTGCTGGAGCTCCAGGAAGGAGGTCCTGGGTAACACATGGATTTTTCTAAGAAAGGGGTCCTGGGGAAATTATAAATAACAAAATAAATCTAAAAGTAGTGTGAATGCAACATGTCATATAATGAGACAAACAAATGAATTAATCTTTATCTCAATGATGCCAACCATTCATGAAAAATAATGTAATATGTACATGAGGTTCCAAAGAGAAGTTTTATGATTGTGACATCAGAGAATTAAGGTAAAAATTCATAATAATTCAAAATTTACAACGGTGACAGATTTGAAGAAAACTCAATTTTCTTTTAATATCATATCCAAATAACTAAACATTGGCAATATGTTGTATGTTTTTTCATTTATGGTGTGTTTTAAATGATATGAAAGCAAAATAACATTAGATTCTTAGCATATTTCAGCCACTGATGGTCACCTTATACAGAACATCAAGTTTTAATACTCTTAATGCGTTATAAAGGTGAGATCTCCTAACCTGAAAATGTTAAAATAGGTCATATAATACCCATATACATCAATAAACATATCAGTACATACTGAAATGGATAAACGTATTTGGAAGGGTTTACAAACCATTCACTCCATTCCATCCCACTCCACTATCACCTACCTCAATCCCTCATCACCAGCATTCTCAATACAAATATTGAGATATCCTCTGATTTACCAATAAAATGGCAATATTTGCGGGTAGAGTCTAACTTACATCATGAAAGAGTGATATACATATATATATATATATATATATATATATATATATATATATATATATATATGGTATACCGA
>JAYMFT010386954.1:0-20025 GCA_038088735.1 Panulirus argus | reverse complement strand
ATGCACTGAAACCACAGCTCCCTTTCCACATCCAGGCCCCACAGACCTTTCCGTGGTTTACCCCGGACGCTTCACATACAACCTACAGCAGCTTCAAATGGAGTATGCTTTTGCCCAGGCCATGTCAGTTGCTTTGAAAAAGTACTAGAATGTGAACAGGAGATAAAAGGTGCCATATTTACCTCTAGTAGTATTGCTTGCAGGCCATACATGTCAGAGACCAATCCAGTGAAAAGTATATTATGTCCTTCCCCCACCCATACACACATTTATTCACCACCTTTTGCAATAGCAAGGTAGTGCCAGGAGCAGATGAAGAATGGTCTCATTTGCTCACATCCACTCTTTAACCATGATGTATACAGCTTCCCAACCAGAACCCCTTCTCCATAACCAGGTCTCTTATATATATCTCTGTGGTTTCCCCCTGACTGCTTGACATACTCTGGTTCAGCCAGGGTATGTATACTACATAACTCCAATTTGCTCTATCTCTTCCACACTTGACATCCTCCTGAATGTTCAAGACCCAGACATTCGAAGTTTCTTTTATTCCATCCTTCCACCTCCAAGGTTACCTCTTTTCCTTGTTCACTCATGTTCTGTCTCTGATGCCCATTCCTTTTGGGAACTTCCTCAAAGTGGTGGCCATGGCAAATGTCTCCATAACTGGTCATCTCTACTACCGCTTATTTATTACAACATGTATGCCCTTTAACCATCCTCTACATTAATATTTTGATTACAAATTTAAGAATAAAATGGAATTTGTTTGAAGAAATTGACTAAAATTTTACTTTTATTTCAAGTTATTTTGGCTATGAAGACATGGTTAATATAGAACTGTGAAACCCTTTTCATGTTAGCTTGTGTGAAAATAATGAATACAGATGGATATCAAGGGTGGGCTGATTAGTGCTAAAGAAAACGCTGGACATGTTTTGTAAAATTCCTGTCCTTTGTTTATTTTTCATCACCAATAACAAAGATATTGCACAATACAGTTATCTACATGTTTTAAATAAGTTTTACAGAAGAAAGTGAAAATACATTTGCATGATTAAGACCTTGTACTTCATCCCACAAAGTCAGATAAAATGATAACATTTGGTCTTGAAAAATTTTCAGAAATATTTATTTTCAATAACCTGTGGTACCTATGGGAAATATACTTGCCATAGAGCAAATTTTTATCAATTGATGAAATAAAGGATTCTTATACCTAAGGGGGTTTCTAAGGTATTCTCTGTAAACTGTATAGGTACAAAGCATGCACATAAATAACCATGTGCATGTGAAAGTTAGAATGTCAAAAATTTCTCAACCATGAATGAAAATTGCAAGTAATCTACCAGTATAAAGTAATTTATGGAGTTACCATCATTTTGGATGTATCACAATTATCAGATATGGAATAACTACTATACAGTGAACTACTTCATATATTGCAAACACATCAAAGTAAAATACTTATTAAAACTTATCCCAGCACAATGATGTACATTCCTGAAAAGGCAAAACTCTTGTCGGCAAAATCCATCTTCATACTGTATAACTGAAGAATTGTTCCTCCAGAAAAACCTTCATTCTCAAAACATAAACAAAGTTAAGGATACAAGAAACCTTTTTCAAACACATGATATAAATATGATTTAATGAAATATCAATTATGTGCTGAAATGGTATGGACATATGGAGGTTTTAATATATTAACTGTGTGCTAAAATGGTTTGGACATATGGAGAGAACAAGTGAGGAAAGGTTGACAAAGGGGAAATGTGTCAGAAGTGGTGGGAACAAGAACAGGGAGACCAAATTGGAAATGGAAGGATGGAAAGAAAAAGATTTTGAGTGATCGGGGCTTAAACATGCAAGAGGATGAAAGGCATGCAAGATATAGTGACTCGGAACATAAGGATAGGGAGCTGTGGTTGTGATGCATTACCCATGAAAGCCAAAGGATGGATGTGAGCAAATGTGGCCTTTTTTCATCTGTTCCTGGCATTACCTCGGTAACACACGAAACTGTGATCAGGTATGAAAAGAAAATTTAATATTAGAGATGAGGCACACAAAATAATAAGATTTTTTGACACTTACTACTAATTGACACCTCATGCTGAACTTTTTTTTCCAGGTAATTAACACTTTTCATGTAATCATTTACATATCTTCTTTGGCAAGTGAACTTCATAACACCTAAAGGTGTAGAAGGATAAGAAATGCCCATTCTTTTGTCTTTATATCACGTACAGTATTGTTCCTAAAGAGGTGATAATAGGCCCTAAAACTTTTAGAGTTTGGCTTGGTTTTTCAAGTTTTTCTTCCACTTCAACTGTTATAAGGCTTTTCTTTGTCCGGCTTTTTCTTTGTCCCTCTGCTACAAATAGCACAAAATACTCCTCTTATTAGCGACCAAACCACTATTACTGTGATTATACTGCTGAATAAAGGGTGAAATACTGTCAGGATGGGAGATATGTTCATCATATGATGCTGATGCCCACAATCATTTACCTAGCTAAAATAAAAATATTTTGAAGTGTGTATGGTATTACCTACAGTGTTCAGTAGTATAATTAGTCAATTAAGGACAACACAGCTTTTATGTGGTACTATAATTAGTCAATTAATGACAACACAATTTTTATGTGGGTGAATAATCATCTCTAATGATATCCTGAAAAAACTGAGCACAGTAAACATTGGTTCCTTCAAATGCTGGTGAAAAATTAAGATTACACTGCTAGGCAAGGTTTGTGACACAGGTCAATCAACCCATTACAAAATACCATAAATAAACTTGACACTTAAAACACTTACTGACACCAGTATTGCATTAGAATATGAATCCCATAGCATCCTCCACAAATAATTTATCCACTCCACCCTAAACTGCATCTCATTTGCTTAATCTCCCAACCTATTAAAAGCAAACAAAACAAAACTATAACCACAAAAAATAGAGTACCCACAATAGTCACAGGTTGCTTAGTAACCACAAACATTCAGCACCAGCACAATAAAAAAATACTTCCTATGCAATGCCATTTCTACATGCTTGGGATCCAGTTCTACATAGCAGCACAAGACCCATTACATCCAAACTAATTCATTACCAACTATCACCTCTCAAGAAATAAAAAGCTCACCCCCACCTCACAGTAAGGACTTCTCAAGCACAAACTAGCAACTCCCAACTTACTCTTACATTCCATTCCACTAAAATAAAATCAACTGAAACTACATGTCTTAGGCATGTAGGTCTTACATTTTTTCACCTACAACTTGGACAACACATCAAGTAAATATATCACAAGGCCCCTCAAGTCCCTGATACAAATTCCACACAGAAGACACAATACCTACTCCTTTATTGTGTTACACTCAACCCACAATGACAAAACATACATCACCACAATTCTCGACTTGTGACCCAGGTTTATGGGTCAAACTATAAATTACACGCATTAAAAATACAAATTTTAATCTACATACATATATTTGGATTCACTTAATGCAAAGAGCAATTGCATATTTGTTCCATATCTTAAATAGCATATTCTTTGCAGCACAACCTGTTTTGCACTCATGGTAAATCAGTAAAAAAATAACATAAATAAATTGACCGAATCTTACTTCATAATTTCTTTACACATATTTCAAAATAGATCCTACATCACATTTAGGTTGCTTTCCAGGCATAAACATAATCATCAGTTAGAATTATTGAAATTGTGTACCAGTTATGTCATACTTAAAACATTTGACACTGGGCCATAATAACTAAATTAAAAGTGAGACCCTTCAGGATGTTTGCATATTCCTGTCCCATTAGTCAAGGTAAATTTTTTTCTATTTCTGAAATGTTAGAGAAAGTTAATTATCATGACACAAGAGAAAGAAAAAAAAATCTTACCTTGGTAAGGCAACTTAGAAGATAGCACACCATACAAGGAAGGAAGGATTCCATGTCGATTGACAGGCATCAGAGATACTCATTTTCCTTGAATAAATTAAACAAATGGTCAGTTTCTATTATGCTTCCAAAGATATCATTCAGTTTCCAAAACAAGTATATTTCAGCTTTATTCTTATCATAAAACTCAAATTTAGACACCTTTGATTTGATAAAAACAATTTACAAATGCATTCTTATGATGGGTAATATTTACTGGTTTTCACAGGAACTATAAACACCAGCAACCAAAGGACACATCCACAATTCTACAAGTTCATGATAGTATATCACATGAGTCACTGCATCCTAAGCTTAGGACTATGCAACAGCTGCCGTCTACACAATATCAAATTGTAGATGAAAAAGCTGAAATGAAACAATAAAACCAGTAAACATTACTCTGATAATGTTGTGTGATTGTAACAGACATTCAAGACATGGGGCCCCCACCAGCATAAAACTTTCTCCCTGTACTGTACCAGAAGTTTAAGAGATGGTGCCCCAGTAGTATAAAACTCCCTGTACTATAATGCCATTATGGACATTTTAAAAGATGGAGCCCCGGCAGCATAAAACTCTCTCCCTGTACTGTAACAGACATTTAAGAGATGGGGCACCAGTAGCATTAAACTATCCCTGTACTGTGATGAAAGTTTAAGAGTTGGGGACCTAGCAGCATAAAACTCTCTCCCCGTACTGAGATGGAAACCCAGCAGCATAAAACTCTCTCCCTGTACTGTACAAATTAGTAAAAAATACATGAAACACTGGTATCCTAGGGGTTAATTAGAACACAGATGAACAATATAAAATGCAAACATACATAACAAACAACTTATGTACTTAAAATGAAAATATGTTTCCTAAATCACGAATTACATCTTCAAGAAGATGAAAAAAATGATACCTTTCCTCATAACTAATTTATATAATTTCTTAACATATATTTCATTGTATCTTGACAAGAATATAGTTATTTAGTTATTCTTAACAAGAAAATGAAAAAAGATTTCAACCAAGTACATAAATCAATATACAGATAAAACATACCTAAAATTAAATACCTTTCTGAACAAATGTAATAACACACACTTCAATATAAACAAACCCGTTTTCATCTAACCCACAAAGACATCCAGTTACAATGAAAATGAACACTTATGGCACCATTCTTGAGCAAAATTGAATCATTTCAGGAGTTGAGCTCCAGGCTCACTTCTTAGTAAAGTAGCTACACTTGATAAAAGGCATCTTGGATACCGTTGCTGGGATGGTCTTCTTGCGCACCTCAACACCAAGGGCAGTGCCAGCCTTGGCTAAAGCTGCAGGAACACAAGCCATGGCTACATTCATACCCAGTGATGGTGCAGGACAGCCACTAGTCACCTGCATAAACATGAAAGGAAAGAACATCATGATGGTCAATCCTCCAGTGGCTGATCCCCACACAGAAATTATGAGAGACACTTATTAATGGAATATTCCCCTTCACACAGCAAAACAAGGGAATGTCACTACTTCCCATAAACCTCATAAATTATGACAACTTGTTACACAGACCCTTAACCATAAAAGTTTAACGTACACAAACTCACCTCTCCAATTTTATTACCATCAGCATCTAAAACAGGACAGTGCGATCGAGGGGGAGGTCCACTAGAAGTAAGACCAACTCGACGACGCTTTGGCTTCTCTTTCAGCTGGCGCAGTATTATCTAAAGGAAGGATGGACCTTTATGAAATTGCTTTCAACTTTTGGATTATTGTCAAAAAACTAATTTTGCTTTCTGTGTAAAAGCATGAATGCTGAGGGGTTCACCGTAGGATAAGAAAGTTTCCTGTATCTGAAATGAATACCGTGTTAGTGCCTGCACTTGAGTAATGCCACACAGAAATTAAATACTGGAATAGTAGTAGGTAGGAACATTTAGGCAAGAGTATTATGTAAAGTAGGTAAAAACATTAGGTAGATGTAATCAGCAGGAACAGTAAGTTGAAGCCTCTTCAAACACTCAGCTAGAATTGCCCTCTGCCAGTGGCCTGTTAAGGGTGAGGCACTAAAGGCTAAGAAGCGACGCTTGAGTTCACTAGTTATGGACACTTTATTGCCATGGCCACCCCCCTTGAAGGAGTTCCAACTGTAACAGACGTCAGAGATACTGATAGATAGACAGAAATTTATGTATGCTGGACCTTTCAAAAATTTCATAAATCTCAAACCTTACAGATACAGTATCAGCAGTTATTTAATGTTTGACAAAGTCTAAGGCAAGTTTCACGCACACAAACATCATCGGTAACTAGTATGGAGAAGAATGTCGGACACCAGCTAGACTTTGGGTAGTAAAGTCTGTGATTGGACTGGGGTAAGTAATATTGAACACAGTTGTGTTTGCATTACATGGCTGTCATTGTCTAACCAGTGTTGGAAGGTTGCCTGAAGAGGTGTGAACAGTGATGGTGCAGTAGAGGCTATCAATTGTGGGGTCAAGTTATTCTGAAGGCAAGAGATGTAAAAAAGTGGCCTTCAAAGGTAGAATTAAAAAAAGTTAGAGTTAGCAATGAGTTACCTGAAATAATAATATAAACATTTTTCTACCACATTACAAGACTGGTAGAATAAGAATGTGGATGTAGCCAATATGAAAAGGGCTCCATTAGCTTGGATGATAATCATGAAACATTATGGGCATAATCACCTCTGCTCCTATGAAATCTGCAGTTTGTCTCCGTCTCTTTCCAATAGTCCATGCCAGGCCTCCCTCAATAGGAGTTGTAGTATCATCAATATCATTACCATAGAGGCATAGTCCGGCCTCCAACCGAAGGGAATCACGAGCACCCAGACCAGCCAACTGGACACCCAATCCCACGAGAGTCTCGCAAAGTTCTACTGCCTGTAAATAAATAAAACAGGGTGTGCTGAAATGATTTGGACAAATGGGAGGGGTGACAAAGAGGACAGATGTCAGAAGTGGATAAGACAAGGAGAATGTGGAGACCAAAATGGAGATGAAAAAGATTTTGAGTGACTGGGGCCAGAACACACAGGAAAGTGAAAGGCATGCATTGGGTAGAGTGAAATGGAATAATGTAGTATACAGAGGGGGGAACAAGCCATCACAGGACTAAACAAGGGCAAGTGAAGCACCTGGGGAAACCCATGGAAAGGTCTGTGGAGCCTAGTCACTTAGAGGATAAAGGCTTCCAACTCATTAAGTCATCACTGAAACAAAAAAATTACAATTAATACATTCTCAAGTCAATTGTGCAAAACTTACCAAAGTTTTCTACTGTGAAGAAAAACTTTTCATTACTCCCTCTGCACACTAAGAGGAGTTTTAGACAACAGTGTTATTCCCAATCAATCCTCCACCCTTGCACAAGAGGTGCCTCAACTACTAAAGATCAGCAAATATATCCTCACCTAAATCTCAACCTTCAATAGCTCATCCACAACAACTATCGACTTCTTTGTCAGCATAAACCTTCTCCTCGTTCTTTCAACCACACAATCATAGATCTTCATCCTCGTACCATTTACTATAGATTCCCAATAGCCATATTATTTCAGGAAGACTTCAACTATGTTATACACCATACACTTACCCCAAACGCCCATCCTTTATTCTCTCTCCTAATACCTATTATGCTGATAAAACATCTCTTTAACTTTTTATTTACTATCTTTACATAAGAAAACCAATGCTTTATATCAATACAAATGAAGTTGGACAAATAACCTAAGCTGCTTTCAAAATCTCCACTTCACATCCTCCTGTTCACTAAGGTGCATAGTGCACCTCCATTCCATCTCTTCAGCATCATTCAACTCTCATCCCCCTTCCACTGCAATCCTTCAAGATCTCATTCCCAAATGCTTAATCAAAATTATTAAACAACTTCTAATTGAATAAAATGAAACGCAAATAAACCAATTTTCTAAAAACCAACCAGAGGTATGCCACAAGCAGTTCATCACATAGTAAGGCCAATCTCAAACACAAAAAGGATTAGGGCACTGTACCTGACCTTTTAAGTAATGTTATAATTATCAATAGTGAAAAATGTGCAAAATGAAATCCTGAAAACAATATTATTAGTAGTGCCCATCATACTACTTTACACATTAAAAAAAAAAAAAAATGGAAAGGCACTATTTACTCAAAGATATTGCACAATCCTTGTAACTAAGTTTATTAGTTACACTGTACATTCTATAACTATTATTAGATAATCAACTATGACACATCACAGTCCTGGTACTTTACACTAAGTGTTATCAACTATTTTCATGTATGTCATAGCAAAACAAATATTAATTGACATTAAATTAATTAATGTAAGCACACAAATAACCAAATATGTGTTCATAGTAATCAAATATTGTGTATCATTTCATTTAAACTAATCAAACCAGGAAAATCTGCTACCCACAGCAGTTTGCAAATCTTTTCTGATAATTTCTATGTAATTTGCTATGCTTTTAAAACAAGCTCCCATTTTCCCAATGCAATCCAGTAATTCATGTGAAAGAAGCTCTGCTTAACATTATCACACAAATTAATTACCTAGTGAAAAAGCTTCAGGATAAAATCAACCAAATTACAAATTCATCCCTGTTGATTAACACCTAAATGAATATCTCCCTTCATCTAATGTGCAGTATAGATAACAAAAGCAAAATATATAAAATACTAAATATAAGGCAATGAATTATCCAGAAAAATAATAAAGAATTGCTAGATTTTAAGGAAAAGCCATATCGAACCACACTTAAAGTAAAATGAAAAAAATAGCAAGCAAAGACAAAGTCAACAACAAACCTTAGTGTTAGGAACAGAGATTTCCACCCCATCTTCACCAGTATAGCCACATCTCGTCACTCTACATGGGATGCCTGCCACATTCATCTCCCCTGTATTCATGAAGTAGAAATCTCCCAAGTCTCTTTCCGTTATGGGCTGACAATGATGAAATAATATTAGATCCAATTTTCATCAAATATAATGTTTTCTTATTAAAGTATAATGTACAAATAAAGAATATAAAAAGAAATTCATGACTTATAAACATTATTCAAATAAAAAATTTCTTCAGCTCAATTACAGATACTTACAATACTTATTCACACAATTACCAAATGTAATCCTATATTATTTCATAAGCATGTCTAAAACTATGTACACACATTCCCCATATAATAATGGGTTCTGTTCAAGCCAAAAATGAAGTACAAAATTTCTTCATTTGAGCAACTGAAATTCACTATATAATGGGGGCTAAATTCCTATACCTAAATTTTCCAATATATATGAAACAAATAGTCCTATGCACTACTTACCAAACTTACATTTATAAGTCAAGACAATATTTAGTGAAAATGTACCAGACAGCTTCTGTACTTTAACACAACCTACCCAAAAGTTAAACATTATCTCATATAGCTCTGCACTGCCATTAGCTTTGATATATTTATAGGTTTTGCTGATTTTTTACGTGTATTACTATACATACTTTTACGACTAAGTAACGCCACATCTTCCCTGATAGCTGCACCACTATCATGTTATTTAATGTCATTCTGTGTAATAATTCAGCCTTCCGCACTTATATTTCTGCCGCCAGAGCAAACTGCATAAAGCATCTAAGCCATATGTAGCCATTTCCCTGAGATATTTCCAATATGTAGCTAAAATAAAGATTTACCTGTTATACATTTCAGGAAGAAAGTCATGGCCATGCTTTTCAGGACAATGACCTAGGTATATGTATACATATATATATATATAGAGAGAGAGAGAGAGAGAGAGAGTATTAGCATGCTATAATTACCTGCAGGAATTATAGTGTGATATTATAATTACCTGCAGGAGATAGTGTGATATTATGATCACCTGCTGGAGTTACAGTGTGATAGTATAATTACCTGCAGGAATTACGAATATTATAATCACCTGCAGGAATTACAGCGTGATAGTACAATTACCTGCAGGATCTCGGCAGCACGAGGCCCCTGGACTGCGACGAGAGCGTGGTCTTCAATGACCTCCAGCTCGGCATCACCTCCGGCTGCCTTGAAGGATGCCAACTGCTCCCTCATGTGGGCCAGATCCTTCTCCTTACAACCGGCATTGCTCACCACGTACAGGTAACCCAGGTCGGTCTTGCTGCAGATGAGGTCGTCGACGATGCCCCCTCGCTCGTTAGTGAAGAGGGACAGCGTCCCCGTGTTGTCCTCCAGACCTTCAATGTCCCCAACGATCAGCTTCTCAATGAATTTAATTCGGTCTCTGCCGTGGATCTTGGACTGGAGCATGTGCGACACGTCGAACAGGCCGCAGCTGCTGCGCACCTCCTTGTGGGAGGCTGCGATGCCCACCTTGCCATATTGGACGGGCATGGAGTAGCCAGCGAACTCGACCATCTTCCCCCCATGGGCCACATGGAAGTCATGAAGGACTGTCTTGTGTAAGGCTAATGCCGAAGACGTGTTGAGATACCTCGCCAGCGGCGTGTCACGCGCTATCCTCCTCACCAGTATATTCTTGAACATGTCGGGTATACTCGCACTCAAGCGCCACACTAGAACGATGCTGGGATGGGGTAGAAATCTGGAATTTCTCGGGAGATCGACCTCAGACGTGTGAAGATACACGAGACCTTGTTGCTGGGGGAAGCTGGTGGTGGCCAGAGAGTTGTGATTGAGTAATAGTATTTCTTTAAAATACCTTAATTCTTGCGTAATCTTTAGTTATTCATAGATTTGACGAAATTCATATATAGCTCATACATCTGCTACAATTCCATTTTGAAGGTCAAATACATCGGGAAAATATGTCATGCGAGTTGCTAATATTAGATTGTTTATTTGAAAATCTAAAGCGTTTGATATGCTGGTTATAATATGATATGGTAAATAATTCATTAGACTTCATGAAAAAGAGATAGACTGTTAATGAAGCCGAAACAACTTGAAATCATGTATCACTAAATGGCTTGGTTTGGAGTATTAGATTTCTGTTACTGTTCGGCCGCAATCAATACCAACTTCAAATTCTAAATCAATTTCCCTGAAAAGAGATTTTCCACTCTGATAGCGTACGTTTGGACAAAATAAGAACAGAATATGAAATTAGTGTTGAAAAACCTTACAACTAACTAAAGACAGGCTTTTCTTTTGGAATAGTAATTAATATATTAATGAAATCAAAAGCATATCTGATTCTGGATTGTTGGGTGAATTTAGCCTTTCTTTCTCAATTTGACTCTCAAGGAGGAAAGAAGATGAAAGATGCCATAGTCTATACACAGAATTCATACTACATTATCGGAAGAATTATCCTTTTAAACTAGTCACTATTAAGCATTTAGAAATATCAAAATCAATTAAAATATGAAAAGCTTAAGTCTATGGTAAATTTAAGAAGTTTTCTTTGATTCCTAATCCTTGAGAGTATGGAATTGGTATAACTTAACTAATCTGAAATAAAAATTCTAAGGCCAATTTTATTAATAATGGATTAGAAAGTAGTTTTCTTTTATATGGATAAAAAAAAAGTTGTAAAAATTTATGTCAAATTCACAGCGCAATCAGCTTTTGAAAATGACTTCTTAAAGATTAAAGTGTTTTATATAGTTCTTTTTCATCACAAAAACACTTACTGACCATGAATTTAAGTATCATATTTCATTAATGAATATTAATTAAGACAAAAGTAGTATATCAGTGAAAATACTGGGTCAACTAAAGTAAAAGTAGGTCATACACTTATGCAAAATCAACAGAACTTGTGAGTTGTCAACACCTCAAGTACTGTACCCAAGCGGTTGAGACTGATCTTATTTTTTTAGTGTAATAGTCATAATGTCCTCGCCATTTCCACAACAGGACGACTAATGTAGAGCCGGATGTCTCTACAAGCATACAAGATAGAGAGGAGCCATAAATGCTCTCATTTCAGCTACAGGGTAAGGTTTTTCCATGTTCTTTTGATGTCTTAAAAGTATATTACCTACTTTGACATTGACTAGACTTTATCTTATTTAAGATTATTACTTTATTTAATGTCTTCCAGGGAGTGCAATGCTCCAAGTCATAATTGGAAACTGTATTTGAGAGGCCATATCTATTTTGAAGGGTTTAGGACACAATAGTATGCTGATAACTATTTATAATTAATAACTACTTATTTGTAATTATCTTTTCCTATCATTGGTGTTTTGCCACATAATTTCTGAAAGTTTACAGTAATTGTCGCATTTATTTGCTCTTTGCAGAGTTTGTTAGTTTCTCTTGATGGGAAATTGCTGCTTCATGTCCCTCCGTACACTGACTAATGTCCCTAAGTACACTGAGTCATGTCCCTCCGTACACTGTCATTCACTCCGTACACTGAGTCCTGTCCCTCCGTACAGTGAGTCCTGTCCCTCCGTACAATGAGTCCTGTTCCTCCGTACAATGAGTCATGTCCTTCCATACACTGAGTCATGTACCTCCGTACACTGAATCTTGTTCCTCCGTACACTGAGTCATGTCTCTCCGTACACTGAGTCATGTTCCTCCGTACACTGAGTCATGTCCCTCCGTACACTGAGTCATTTCTCTCCGTACACTGAGTTCTGTTCTTCCGTACACTGAGTCATGTCCCTCCGTACACTGACCCATGTTCCTCCGTACACTGAGTTATGTCCCTCCGTATTCTGAATCATGTGTTTCTGTACGCTGAGTTATTTCCCTCGCTGCACAGTCATGTCCCTCCGTATACTGAGTCATGTTCTGAACACAGTAATTTTCCTCCGTACACTGAGTCATGTCCCTCCGTACACTGAGCCATGTCCCTCCATACACTGAGTCATGTTCCATCGTACACTGAGTCGTGTCCCTACCTACATTGAGTCATGTTCCTCCGTACACTTAGTCGTTTTCCTCTGTATACTGAGTCATGTCCCTCTACACTGGATCATTTTCCTCTGCACACTGAGTCATTTTCCTACGTATACTAAGTCATGTCCCTCCTTACACTGTCATATATCCGTATACTGAGTCATGTCCCTCCGTACACTGAGTCATGTCCCTCCGTTCATTGAGTCATGTTCCTCCGTACACTGAGTCATGTCCCTCCGTACACTGAATCATATACCTCCGTACACTGAATCTTGTTCCGCCGTACACTGAGTCATGTCCCTCCGTACACTGAGTCATTTCTCTCCGTACACTGAGCCCTGCTATTCCGTACACTGAGTCATGTTCTTCCGTACACTGAGTCATGTTCTTCTGTACACTGAGTCATGTCCCTCCGTACACTGAGCCATGTCCCTCCATACACTGACTTATGTAACTTCGTACACTGAGTCATGTCCCTCCGAACACAGTCATGTTCCTCCGCACACTGAGTCATTTTCCTTCGTATATTAAGTCATGTCCTTCCATACACAGTCATGTCCGTAACTGAGTCATGTCTCTCCATACACTGAGTCATGTCCCTCCGTACATTGAGTCATGTCCTTCCGCATATTGAGTCATGTACCTCCGTAAACTGAATCTTGTTCCTCCGTACACTGAGTCATGTTCCTCCGTACACTGAGTCATGTCCCACCGTATACTGTGTCATTTCTCTCCGTACACTGAGTTCTGTTCATCTGTACACTGAGTCATTGCCCTCCGTACACAGTCATGTCCCTCCGATACTGAGTCATGTCCGTCCGTATACTGAGTCATGTTCTTCCGTACACTGAGTCATTTTCCTCCGTACACTGACTCATGTCCTTCCGTACACTGAATCATGTCCTTCCGTATACTGAGTCATGTTCTTCCGTACGCTGATTCATTTTCCTCCGTACACTGACCCATGTTCCTCCGTACACTAGGTCATGTCCCTCCGTATATTGAGTCATTTCCCTCCGTACACAGTCATGTCCCTCCGTACACTGAGTTATTTTCCTCCGTACACTGACTCATGTCTCTCCGTATACTAAGTCATATCCCTCCGTACACTGAGTCATGTTCCTTCGTACACTGAGTCATGTCCCTTCGTACACTGAGTCATGTCGCTCCGTACACTGAGTCACGTTCCTCCGTACACTGAGTCACATCTCTCCATACGCTGAGTCCTGTTCCTCCGTACACTGAGTCCTGTCCATACACTGAGTCACGTTCCTCCGTACACTGAGTCATGACCCTCCGTACACTGAGTCATGTCCCTCCGTACACTGAGTCGTGTTCCTCCGTACACTGAGTCATGTCCCTTTGTATGCTGAGTCATGTTCTTCCATACACTGAGTCATTTCCCTCCGTATACTGTCATGTTTGTGCACAGTAATTTTACTTCGTATACTGAGCCATGTCCCTCCGTACACTGAGTCATTTCTCTCCGTACACTGAGTCATGTTCATCCGTACACTGAGTCATGTCCCTCCGTACACTGAGTCATGTTCCTCCGTACACTGAGTCATGTCCCTCCGTATACTGAGTCATCTTCTTCCGTACACTGAGTCATTTTCCTCCGAACACTGACCTATGTTCCTCCGTACACTAGGTCATGTCCTTCCATATACTGAGTCATTTCCCTCTGTACACAGTCATGTCAATCCGTACACTGAGTTATTTTCCTCTGTACACTGAATCATGTCCCTCTGTATACTAAGTCATATCCCTCCGTACACTGAGTCATGTTTCTTGTACATTGAGTCATGTCCCTCCGTACACTGAGTCATGTTTCTCCGTACACTGAGTCACGTCTCTCCGTACGCTGACTCCTGTTCTTCCGTACACTGAGTCCTGTCCCTCCATACACTGAGTTACGTTCTTCCGTACACTGAGTCATGACCCTCCGTACACTGAGTCATGTCCCTCCGTATACTGAGTCATGTCCCTCCTTACACTGAATCATGTCCCTCGGTAACTGAGTCATGTCCCTCCGTACACTGAGTCATGCTCCTCCTTACACTGAGTCACGTCTCTCCGTACGCTGAGTCCTGTTCTTCCGTACACTGAGTCATGTTCCTCCATACAATGAGTCACGTTCCTCCGTACAATGAGTCATGGCCCTCCGTACACTGAGTCATATCCCTCCGTACACTGAGTCATAATCCTCTGTACACTGAGTCATGTCCCTTCGTACATTGAATCATGTCCCTCTGTACACTGAGTCATGTCCCTCCGTACACTGAGTCCTGTTCTTCCGTACACTGAGTCAAGTCGCTCCATACACTGAATTATGTCCCTCCGTACACGGAGCCACGTCCCTCCGTACGCTGAATCCTGTTCTTCCGTACACTGAATCATGTTCTTCCGTACACTGAGTCATGTTCCTCCGTATACTGAATCATGGTCCTCCGTACACTGAGTCCTGTTCTTCCGTACGCTGAGTCTTGTTCCTCCGTACACTAAATTGTGTTCTTCCGTACACTGAATCATGTTCCTCCGTATACTGAAGCATGTTCTTCCGTACACTGAATCATGTTCCTCCATATACTGAATCATGTTCCTCCGTACACTGAGTCTTGTTCTTCCGTACGCTGAGTTATGTCCCTCCGTACACTGAGTCATATCCCTCCGTACACTGGGTCATGTTCCTTCTTACACTGAGTCATGTTCCTCCGTACACTGAGTCCTGTTCTTCCGTACACTGAGTTATATCCCTCTGTACACTGAGTCATGTTCCTTCGTACACTGAGTCATGTCCCCTCCGTACACTGAGTCATGCCCCTCCGTACATTGAGTCATATCTCTTCCTACACTGAGACCTGTTCCTTCGTACACTGAGTCATATTCCTTCGTACACTGAGTCATGTCCCTCCTTACACTGAGTCATGTCCCCTACTTACACTGAGTCATGTCCCTCCGTACACTGAGTCATATCTCTTCGTGCACTGAGTCCTGTTCCTTCGTACACTGAGTCATGTCCCTTCGTACACTGAGACATGTCCCTCCCTACACTGAGTCATATCCTTCTGTACAGTTTGTCATGTTCCTCTTTACACTGAGTCACGTCCCTCCGTACAACAGAATATTGCAAAGCCTAGTCTTAACTATTTGCCATCATAGTATGCAAATTTGCACATAGAAACCGTATATAAATTCTGTTTTGATGTCCTTTAGATTTTTTGTAATATTTTTACGAATAATCTTCATTAGATAATCTGTATAAGATAAAAGTTTAATTCTTACATTAGTATTGCATCTTTTAGGTTAATGTTCCATTCTGTTTTCGTAACCGTATTTCAAAGAAACCTTCATGATTTATATTGTCGAATTTATATAAAATTTTGACGACTTGTAAGCAAGGCACGCAGAGTCTAATTCTTTATAAGAGAAAAGGAATTATTTAGTTTTCGTAACCTCTTAGAGTTGAAATTAGTTTTGTAGCTTATCTTTGTATTTGTTCAAGTTTTCTTAGAGTTGAAATTAGTTTTGTAGCTTATCTTTGTATTTGTTCAAGTTTAGCCTAGTCATACTGCAGTTTAGGGACCAGATTTGAAGAACTGGTCCCACTAATAGGCTGAAAAGAGTCGTGATAGCTTCTGGAGTTTTGTGACTGATGTTCTTATCTGTAAATCCAAATATTCGGTAATTCTATTGCTTACTGCTTGACTAAGTTTACTGTTCATCATAATGTTGTTTATAAGAACTCCAATATCCAGTACTTTGCTCAGGAAATCGTCTTTCCTTTTATTCTATAGCAATGTTGTATTTCATTTGCCTTGTATATGACTATTCTCGTAATTAGTCAAAGCTTTGTTGAATTATTTAACAGTCTTGATCATTTATTGCCCTGCTTCTCAGTTTTGATCATTTGCATATAATTTATCATTCTACCTATAATTCTCCCAAAATCCTTTACCGTATAGTCTATAGACTCCCAAACACCTCATGAAATTGTCCACTTCCTGTTCTTCACCCATGGTACTGACCACGAAACTTACAAAAGACATGTCTATCTTTCACTTTCAGAGGGAAATTGTATGTACGTATAAAATCACTTTGGCAAGTGAGACAACTGAAACCTTATTTAGTGATAAGTTGACTTAAAGGAAAGGCGGTAAAACATTTGAGACCCCATAGACATGACATTCGCATTTCAGGCTAAGAAATTTATCCTCATTACCTAACTATTAACTTATGCATCCCCGCCATACTTACTACTGTCAATTTAAAGTCACCTTATTTGCTTATTACACAGAAAGAATACACGGGTGACTTGCCAAGAGGATCCCCGGACTGAGAAACAAATCCTATAAGACCCCGAGTAAATTTTATTTAGCTTTGTTTCATTCAGCTTACAGGAGAGAAAGGTAAGGGGTAATTTGATACAACACAGAATATCAAAGGCTTCGACAGTATTTATGTAGACAGCTTGTTGTGGATTTAAACTTATGAGCGAATATTCTGCTTCAAATGTGGTAAATCATGAAATAATTTACTTATAAAAGTAGTTCGGAGCAACACCAGAAATACGTTTAAATGTAGACTCCAAGACTGACAATATTTGTTCCCTCGTAGTTAGTAAAGTGAACAGGAATTTATCCATAGTTTGATTGCTTCTTTTCTTTCATGGCTAATCCTATTAATACGCCTATGTTTGTATTCCATTCCTTTGTATTGCAATTAAATGTTCTTGTGTTACAGGAAGGGACCCCTCTGCCCTCTAACCTTCTTTAGCATCAAAAAAATCTTTTAAAACTATTAATTTTTTGTCTGCGTTGATTTCCCAACGCAGCTAGAAATCCAGTATTATGTGAATATTTCCCTGCGTCTCATGGAGAACAGTTCGGTAATTACCTCTCCATGTTATTAGAGTAATTTACATGTATTGTATTCCAGAGATGAGGAATTTCATGGCCGCTGTGGCTTCCAGCTTTAAGTTAGCTCCCTGGCTCTTGATACGATGTTCCTTGCTCGCCTCTGGCTGGACCCCCGTCTCTCCGAGCAAGATCAATATCCCCAGCTCCAGGTTGGGATGGCCCGACTAGAGCTACATGTTCTTAATTTGGTTTTAATACATGATGTCTGTATTTTGATTACTCCTGTGTGTGTATGAGTGTGTGTGTGTATGTGTGCGCGCACGACAGACGTGACCGTGCATCCGTAATGGATTGATGCCGTTCGAATAACATATATAGATAAAGAGATAGATAGATATAGATAAGTAGGTGGATAGATAGACAGATAGACAGATACGTAGATAGATAGATAGATAACATATTTTCATTGATCCCTCTTGAAGTGCAAGGATTCCATGGGGCAATATCCCTCCTCCTCCTCCCCCTCTCACAGGAAATCGAAATATCTCCCATCATACAACTGCATCTTCATTTAATATTTTTTTTTCTCTCTCTCACATGAAAGTATATTCCGCAGTAAATTTACTGTCAGGGTGGGTCCGTGTGGAGCGCTGTGTTACATGACTGTCCCGAACCGCGTACCGTTGCCAGCCGTACGAAATACCCATTTCCGAAGCATTTTCTCGAGGAGGCGTAGGCCGAGGCGCCTTCTTAGATATGATGCTGGAATCTGCCTTCAGAGTTGAGATCAGTAGCAAAAATGTTTACAGAAAAATATGCCCTTAAACATTATATAACATTCTTAAGGTTCTTATGTAATGTGCGTGATGATGCCAGAGTAAATCACTCGTTATTTAAGGTTTTCCTCCTTTTCTGATGCTTGTTGACCATACATTAGCATATAATCTATCTTTCCTTCAAGAGAATAGTGTCATACACTAATCTTACTTGTCACAAACAAATTTTACATTGAAAAATAACGGTTAGAAAATACACTAACTGGAACATTTTACTATAGACGAATAAATGGTCTATAGAGGAAACAACTGAGCATCAGGACCTGTTAAATAAACTATTTGGTAGCGTAAAGTCACTACTTGGTCCTCTTCAAAACGAACGAATTCCTTCCCAAATATGATTTCTCCCGCCGATACTAATCTGAGTTTGCAACCTGACTAGTCTGTTTCTGAGTCTTCTCGGACGAGTGTATCGCGCGTGCTTTCGTGGGTTCGTATTTTACGATGAGTGACCATGACAAAAAAATTGATAACCCATTATACGCTGGGATGAGCTTAAAGGATCTATTGGAGACGGCAGATCTCTTCGACTTAGGGTGGAAGGACCTGAAGGGATATGAAGGTAAGGACCATCTCCCAAGGCATAGGCCTAAATGTTCCTCGAAAGCAATTATGTGACCGCCAGAAATTTTTGAAATAACTGCAGAAATGATTTGTCTTTGTATATCAAACATTTGTGTCAAGAGAAACTTCTGTGAGACAATTGAGGTAAATGTATTTCAGGTTGAAATGCCGGGACCGTGCGACATAAAGGGGCATTTTGGGGGAAAATTCTCAAAATGCGCATTTTTTGAAGACGGCATTGATGGTGTATGCAAAGCAGTCGAGGAAAGACATAGGCCAGGACTTAGAAATGTATCCTATAG
Source organism: Panulirus argus (assembly GCA_038088735.1). Taxonomy (NCBI): domain Eukaryota; kingdom Metazoa; phylum Arthropoda; class Malacostraca; order Decapoda; family Palinuridae; genus Panulirus; species Panulirus argus. The sequence goes on along the minus strand of JAYMFT010386954.1, from coordinate 616 downwards.
TGTGTAGAACGGAGCCAACACACCTTTATAAGGCTGAGGGGAATGGAAGCTGGTGTGTTAAAAATTCACCATAAATGCACAAATATTAATAATTTTCACAATTGAAAAGTTATATTAAAAGTATTTTAAACATTGATCTATTTCCAAGGGACCATTCTTACCTCACTGATTTATTGTACCCCTTTCCCCAATTTACCACTAATTAAGCTAACCACGGCACCTTAGACATAGGAATGGTCAGCTAACTAATAATTGCCTTTGGAAAAGTTAGTTTGAAATATTCCCCTTTACATTCGAGGCCATTTTGGCAATTTTAGCCAAGGATGATTAAAAGAGTTGAACTCACTCCTTCTCTGCAGAAAAAGTAGGTGATGGAAAATGGGGTACCGGTAATTGGCTGGTGATTTCATTAAGTAATCACGAACACACAAGCCAACCTGTATGAGTATTATTGGTAATTAGAATGTGGATTGGGTAGCCAGCCATGTTTTTCTACCCTATGGCACTATTTATCTCTCTCTCTCTCTCTCTCTCTCTCTCTCTCTTTCTATTGATAACTTTAAATGACAGAGGTTTTGTAGGTCATTTTGGTAACCTGTACTTTTATTGCTGCTAT
>JAYMFT010386953.1:0-35473 GCA_038088735.1 Panulirus argus | reverse complement strand
GAAATGAAATGTTTAAGGAAAATATGTGGTGTGAGATGGTTTTATCGAGTAAGTAATGTAAGGGTGAGAGAGATGTGGGTGGAGGGGTGGAATGCCTGGGCGCGCGCTTTGGGGGCCGCCAGTGTCAGCAGTGACTAGTGACCCCGCAGTGTTATCAAGGGAAGCGAAGGAACAAAAGAGAGGAACAATAAAATCCATTCATTTTGACAAACATTCGATGCCTATCAGGGGCCTCTCCCCCGGGAGGCTGGCGAGCCGCAAGTGCGGTGAGGAAGAGACAATTAACTCGTGGCCTCTCAGAAAAGATGAGATAACAAGCAAAAGTTTACAAGAGAGAAAGAAAAGCTAGTCGATATGGACAACTTGTATTGCCAAGCTCCATTCCCAAATGAAGACTCATCGGCATACAGCAGATATTCATGACGAATAATTTACTCAACGAATGAATAACCACGTTGTATAAAGTGCCAGCAAAAACTCTCTTCTAATTAGAAAATACGACATAGCTCAAGTCCTAATACAAATATTAACTTCTTACAAGAAAAATACCATCAACATAAAATGCCAGCATCATAACTTTAGCAGAAAAATTGTTATTCTTACAATATTTCTTACACAGCCGGCACCCGGGCCTGCTAGACCTCTGCCTCCATGTGAAGAGCATCACTGTTACAAGGGCATTATTGTGTGTGTGTGTGTGTGTGTGTGGTGGAGGTGAGGTCAGCTGGGCAGGCAAGAGTTACGTGCGAAGGCGGACGCGGAGCACAAGGCAACATCCACAGAATTAAATGAACAATACATGACGTCGGGAGAGGTCATCCAGGTCCCGGGTGACGGTGGAGGAGCTACTGCAGGCAAGGGGGAATGCAACTGGCTGGAGGCAATGTCCTCGACGGGAGCCAACCTCCTCGGTCGAAGTGTCGCTACACAACTGTATGTTGTTTGCGTGGAGGCTATACCACTGCCCTGATCGTAACTCTGGCAGTTATAGAAATGCAGGGATCCTTTCGCGACCACAGGGAGTCCTACATAACTATAAGGAGCCTAGAAGGGTGCCTTTTCAACTATAGGAAGCCTCTGGGAATCCCTCACAACTACAGGGAGCCTCCAAGGATCCTTCATAACCATAATGAGTCTCTCAGAATCCTTTACAACCATAAGAAGTCTTCAAGGATCCTTCATAACATAAGGGGGCCTCCAAGGAGCCTTCGCCATCACATGTAGTCCCTAGGGAGCCCACACAACCATATGAAGGACCCAGGGACCCCTCACAACTATAAAGAACCCCCAGGAATCCCTCTCAACCATATTCTGGGATACATCCCAAAAATACGAAGTCTCCAATGATCCCTCACAAACATAAGGAGCCCTCGGAACCACAGAGAGAAGCCCAAATAATGTATATAGAGTCACCTGAACAATCGCACTGAAACCTTAAAGGAATAAAGCAAAACGAATTTATACAAGTGAGTAATGAACACCCGAGCCACAGGACAGTTGGGACGAGGGGGGATGGGGACTGCACGCTTGACGATAAATACCGACTCATTACTGTCCGGCTTGAAGGAGACGCTGACGCGGCCGAGAGAGGGACTTACACGAGACCCCGAGACACCACGCTGGCTGGCCGCGTGGTGGTGGTGGTGGGAGTGCGCCGCTGTGGTACTAGACATGCCGAACAGGAAGATCGAGTTCGGGTTACCCAGAGATTTTTATGAAAATAGAGGGAAAAAAACAGAAATAATGAGACAGGAACACTGGTTTGAGATAAGAATTTAGGAAATACGAGAAGCTGATGGGAAAAAGAAGATAATGAGATGTGAAAATCCAGACAGAGTAGTGAAGATACTGACGACGACAGATAAGAATGAACATACTTGGTGTATGATTAGATTACAGTATGTTTCTTTGGGTAATTTTTTTTTATTTTATGTTAGATGAGACGGCATTTTATCGACCAACCCCAAAAGAATGGATGAACAGCTGGGATGACTGTGGACCGAGCGCAGCAACCAGGACTCGAACCTTTGCGGCTTGACCCTGGGCGGCCCGTGAATGCGTCACGGTCGGGAACGCTAACCGCTACACTACGAAGGACCATAAACTGTCTGGGACCTGAAAGAAATAGTCCAAATATAACAGAAGAATCTTTAAATGATCCTGTAAACTTTAAGATCTACTTAGATGAGGTTATAACCGCACCAGGAAGAGAAGAGAGCGGCAGATGCCTGTGTTATATGCCATTGGAGGTTAAGAGCTTTGGACCAGTTTACACGCGAGATGTTTACGATGAGTTTTCGGCCATTTGCGCAACAGTATATCAGTGGAGCATAACAGGGAAGGAATGGTACCAAAATATATACATTTACCTGCTGAAGTTTCACATAATGCTTATTCTGCGTTGCACAGCACTGAAAAACTTATGATACGACCTAGGGGTATGACAAAAGCACTTATATTGCTATATTGTTGAATCAGGAAGAAGGCAGCACAAGCTGAGAAGGAAGCTTTACTGTTGGAAGAAGCTGGAAATAAGAGAGAAGACAGTGAAGGTATATATATATATATATATATATATATATGTGTGTGTGCTCGCGACACTTGCCAGATGCTTCTGGTATTATTGTACATGGGTACCTAGTGACAGCACTAGAATTACGATTCCTTTATCAAGGAATAAAGTGTTGAAACTGAACTGAAACTGACGGTGAAGGAGGAGGACGCCTTGTTTAAGTGGGGTTCATCACTTCTGAGAGAAAGGGTATCGGTATGTGCGAGATGCCTGTCACAAAACGGAATAACCAAATTTGCCTCTGGGTTTCCGTATGTGCCAAATTTCTGATAAGAAAATTTGCTAGAAGGTGACAGATGAACGAAGCAGTAGAAATATGAAACACAGCTTATATGGTTTATATATATGGCCGGATATTAGCTGGTGTACTATTCTGAAAACTGTATCTATAACCCATTTTGTCCTGGACCGAAGATCCTGTCATGGAACTATTAAGGAACAGAAAGAAAATACCAACCTTTCTTGAAAAGGTGAGAAACAAGTACAGCTGCAACCACACGACGCCAAGGAAAGAAACCCTCCACGCTAAGGGCAACGCGACCCTGAGGCATCCTAAAGCTTTGCGGGACCATGAACTTTTATTATCCTTTGACCTTCACCTTTGACCTTACAGTTTACCAGTACCATTCTCTGAGTAGCCACAGACACAGGGAGAGCCGGCAACATTGTCACAGTGAGACACAAGGGAGGAAATTATGTGAAAGCGCTCGACAGTAAAAACCTACGTGTGCGGCTCAGGAAATTAATACTAAACTGCTCAATGGTTCTTGTCGGGTCAAAATAAAGATTCTTTTTCGAAATATATTTTCTGATTTCCGTTATGTGGAATTTACCATCGACTCTCTCTCTCTCTCTCTGTCTCTCTCTCTGTCTCTCTCTCCCCTCTCATTTTCTGTCTCATTCACTCCATCTTATAAACAACACTTGACAAGAGGTAACTAACACCAATCGTTCTTCGTGACTTATTAGTTTCCTTGCGGTGAGCTCCACCCGCTAGCCTTGCCTTTAGGCGAAAGCTCGTCGTTAAATACTCATAATGAGTAAATACTCACTGCCTCTTTCTTTTTTTTTTTGTCAAGACCTGGTATACGAACTGGGGCTGCAAGATCTAGATGATTTGTACTGGAGAATTGTATCATTTTTTTTCCATTACTGACACAATGTTCTTCAAGGGTTCTCCCAGAAAGTAAAAAAAAAAAAAAAAAAAAAAAAAAACTAGGGTCTGAGGCTTTAATGGCAGAACAAGATTACTGGTGTCTGTACACGAAGGCTGAACACCTGAAGTAAAGGAGAACACCTTTACTCAACCACGAAAGATGAAAAATAAAATTCAAGATTCTGGATAAGCGATGCAATAATATCTAGAGACTGGCACCATTTATTCAACGATAAATAAACAACATCTACAGACTAAATGCCACTTGTTTATATTTTTGTCCCTTCGTTACGGATACTGCTTGAAGTTGATTCATTTATCAGTGCTTAACAGTAGCGGTGGGGAAGGAATTATGAAACAGTTCGGGAGTGATGGAGAAGCAAGATTAGCCTTGTAATCTGTCAACAATGATTGATGGCCAGGAAGAGCAGGTCAGGTCCGGGAGAGGTAAGACATGTATGAGGAGGTTCCGGGGAAGTGTGATGTGAGGAGGTGATGTGTTCACGTAAGTGTGTGTGTGAGTGTACTCATGTATTACGTGTATGATCAGCGATCTGCGCATTTGTGGGGTCATATTCCTTTAACGTTTCATTCTTGTTACATGGGGTCTTGAAGCATCCAGTGCTGGCCGCATCTGCGTCATCTCTGAAGTCCACTACTATTCCTCTGCTCAAGAAAGACCTTCGATGCTTCACCCCGGACAGCTTCCTTGCTTCGTTTCCTCTCATGTCTTCTTGTTTTTGATTTCTCTTCTCCCTTCGAAGAACTGGTTTATGATAACGTCATCGTAAGGAATTTCTCAACGGCTTCTCATATCTAAGCTTCTCCTCCTTTATCCTTCTACGGAGGTTGATCGAGGGCCTTTTCGTCTCTACCCACACCTCATGTCTCCTTCATCTGATACCAATATTTGCCTCACTACTTTGAAACATTTCTATGTCCTCAGGTGTGGAGACTCCAACTGCTGAGGGACATTGCATCTCTGGTCGTATACACATTGTGTATACACATCTAACAATTTTGACAACGGCCCCCTCAAAAAATATATAGTTTTCCCTTCTCGAAATCCTCATCACATGATGTTCCTCAAGCGAAGAGTTCAGAGTGATAGCTCCAAGACTCTCTCACACGTCAGCTCCAAGCCTCTCCCAGCGTCTGGTTCTTGTAGTCTTGACTTATCGCAAGAATTTTTGCAGCAAGAGCGGAGAGTGCATTGTGCACTCCTGCCCATCCCGTGGGCGGTGGCGCTATAAAAACGTACAGATTGCATAAAACGCCCAGGGCCTGGGCCTCAATGATTGAATTACATTAACGAGATACACAGAGAAATGTTTACAAGGAGTGGATGATGATAAATAACGGTTTACGCAGTTAGAGAACTGTTTACAAAAGGCTGATCAACAATGATTGGATTATAAGACAAGCTATCTACAACAGGCGAAGTTAAGATACTGTTCCAAGCACCTGAGGTGGTACACTGTTATGGGTGAAATGCTTACACACACACACACACACAGGTCCACAATCTTGAAAGAGATCGGCAGGACTATACCACTAAATACACCCATCTTACAGCAGTCAAACACACGTAGCCTGGTCTCCCAATATGGGACATCGTCTGTTCTGCTCACTCCCTTCCCATCAATAAATCTATTACCTTACATTCGTCAGCATGAAACTTCGTGGGCCGTTTGTCTGACCGCTGCTACACTTAGTGTGCCCCTCTGCTTTACGTCACACTCCCTGTCACTCCTCAGTTCTCATAATTCCCCTCCGTCGGAAAACTCCAAAAAAAATTGCATTTCCAGCCTCATCGGGCGAATCATTTACATAAGCTTAGGACACAACGGTGGTCTTAACGCCGAGCCCTTTCGGAACCCACCCTCTCTCTACCCCCTTCGCCCCAGCTAGATGAGGCTTCCCTGGACAAGTGCTGTCTCTTTTCTCTCTGACGGATGGTTCTCTCTCCATCCGGGAAAGCCCCCACCGACTTCTGTGTCCCGTGTGCTTACAACTCCCTCGAGCTTCGGAATGTTCAAGTGCAGGAATGTTTACATGTTGGTTCCCCCCACGGTAAAAAATTCTCTCTCCGTCTACCGAATGCGCCGAGCCACACTGACCAAGGACGGTGACCCATGGAAGTTTTCCGCCACACATCCGTATCCCACCACAGTTTCACACACATTCCTGCATGCCAGCACCTCTCTCACCCACAGATACCCTCACACACACACACACACACACACACACACACTCTCTCTCTCTCTATCTCTCTCTCCAATGATCCCATCTACAGTACTTGGCGTCTCTGTCTAATTCCTCCCTCCACCACCACACTCGTATAAACTCCTCATCTTTCTCTCTCTTCCTCCTCCTCCTCCTCCTCCTCCTCCTCATCCCTGCTCCACCACACTCATACATACCTCTCCCATCATAATCTCTTAATTTAGCAAATTCCTCGAAGTCCATATCGCGTCACCCTCTCTGCACATCTGCCTCCTTCTACAGCCCCATAACTTACCTTCCCTGCCTTCCTTATCATATCCGAATTTTAGAAAATTTATCTCCTCTGTTTACGCAGTCACTTCTCGTCTGTTAATGGATGGCTCGGTGCCATTGCCATACCTCAGGCTTGTCTAAACTCTTACTTCCAACAGGCTTGGCCGTACCCGCGAGCTCATGTCTTGCTTATGTTAAATCATACATCTTCATTTACCGGCGCGAGGACACGTCGACATGCATGTATTCTCGTACGTACATCCGCGTACAACTGCATGCGTGTGTGTTTGCATGTCGGTTCGCTATTCCTTCAACTCACCCTATCGTATCCTGCCACGTCCCTCCCTCCCTCCACCGTCCGTCCGTCCCTCCCTCCCTCCCCCGTCCGTCCGTCCGTCCCTCCCTCCCCCAAGCCACTCTGGGGGTAACGGTTATGAGTTATGCTGGTCATGGTCGCCAGCAACACACAGGTGTTCCCGGGCCCTGAACCTCGCCGCCCAGGTGTCAGCATCCAACCGTCTCTCTCTCTCTCCTCCTCCTCCTCCTCTTCCTCCTCCTCACACATACACACTCAGGCTTCACCCGGGCCTTAGTGAGGGAGTGAGGTAGGGAGATGAAGCGCCTGTAGGTGATGGAGAATGGGGCTGGTAGTAATGGTAGAGGGGAATGGGGAGAGGAGGATGACGAGGCAAAGGCTAGGATAGAGCACAGAGGAGGTTAGTGTTGGGATGAAAATAAGGGACAATTAAGGGATAAATGGGGAAATGGGTAAAGGTGGAAGAGGCTGGGAAATTGAGTGGCAGGTGAATAAAGGAGGGGGAGTGATAGGAGGAGTGGATTATGCTAGAGTAGATGGTAAAAGAGTGGAGAGGATTAGACTGGTGGAGATGGATAGTGATGTGGTAGAAACTCAGACTGGAAGTGGGAAAAAGTTCCTTGTGAAGAAAGTCGAAAGAGAGAGAGAGAGATGCAGCTCGACCAAAACGGGGAGAAAATAGGCACCGGGTGAGTGGGGTGGGGCGAGAACTTCGATGAATAGCTAATATCACGGGGAAAAAAATATCAAGTCAATAAAAAATCGAATGTTGATAATGCTGTGATGGACAGCATAACGGCGAGGCCGGGACTTGCAAGGCCAAACAAAAGACTTCGAGAAGAAACAGACGAGAAGGACGGTTGGTGTACGAGGACTAAGGTGATGAAGAGGACGCGAATATACAATGAGGGAGGGAGGGAGATTGAAAGAGAGAAATGGAGTGAGTAGGAGAAAGATAAAGAGTATTTGCTCACGAGTATACACAACGAGATTTTGCCAAAAGGCAGGGCCAGCGCGTAAGACTCACCGCAGGGTAATACGGAGTTACGAAGAAAGAATCGTGAGAGTTGGGTGTTAACTTCAAGTGTAACGTGTAAGATGGAGAGATTGTATGTTTGTGGACTTAATGCCTGCAGCGAGTGTGTGCGTTAGGCAGAAAGACAAGACAGCAACCTGGGCCAAAGGAGTAAACTCTGACAGCCACTGAAGTGCTGGCTCACTGCGCCGCAGCCGTCACTAACCAACCCTCCGCTTAACCAAGCGGGAAGTACCGGTAAAATATACCTACCCAGTCTGTGGCTACCTACCACCTCCTACCTTCCAAAGTGTGAGAGGGAAAGAAAGTACACCATAATGAACATCATGAGGGAAAGCAGTAGACATAAAACAAGAGGACAGAAGAGATGAAATAAGGGAACAGAAGAGACCAAATAAAGGGGAAGGGAATACTAGGGATGATCCTAGAAAGTAGATGGAAAAGGCTTCGGATAAGACAGGCCAAAAGCCAACGACGATGGCAGTACACAGACGAGGAAGATTAAGAACACAAGATCTGCATACTTTTGCATTAATTCCGGGGCCTCGCGTCGTGTTTGCAAACTGTTGATCCCTCACCGCCAGCTAATTCCTGATTTGCTCGAGATCAAACGCCCTCAAAGAAAAGAAAATTTGCACGGCAGAACACCTCGAAGGACGAAGAAGAAGATAATGTCCCCCGTAACCCGGTAATTCCTATTTCCACCCTTCTTGGTAACCCAGCACGAAATTCGTAGGCAACTGTAAATTTTGTGAGAAATGCGCTGAAAGACTGATAGATCAGCCGGCCCTCTCGGCTCGCTCGCTAGCTAGCTGCTTGCCTGGCTGGCTGGTTGACTGGCAGAGGGCTTACCTCCCTGGCCCATCTGAGATTATCACCATCTTGCCTGAATTGAACTTTTTTTTTTTTCTGGGGGGGTTCTTCTGAACTTCCCATTCTCTCTACCGTTTTCGTTCTTTGCCAGTTCGCATTGTCCAGTTCCTTTCACTGCATATTACGATATCACGAGGTAAACATTCTCCCGACAGCATATTTTCATATATGTTTTTTTTTTTTCTAATCTTTTCATTTACTCGTGTGTCTGTATACACATTCCTTTATCCGTGTCTAAAGTATCTGAGATATTTTTCATGATACTTGTCATACATCTTTTTGGTTTAGGCTATATCTGAGGGAAAATATGAGACGTTTGATCCTGAAATGTTACCCATCACTACGAAAATACCGAGGGAGCATTGACCCAACAGACCTTACCACTCCCTCGTTACGGATGTACAAAAGGGGGGGGGGCGCGTTGACCCCCTTTGCCATCTCAACCAATGTAGAGAGGAGACGCTGTTCCCTCTTCCTTCACCTTATCTCTAGATATGTATACACAGGGGGCGCTAATCTCTGTAAAGCTAAACCTCGTTTCAAATTTACAAAATGATTGTGTTGACGCCTATGTTTACCAATAGCCATGAGTAATCGGTCAATTCAAATAAGCAGAGGGGAGATTTAATCACCCCAAAGGCTTATCTTACAGTCAAAGGACTCAGTTCCTAGACCTCCCTCTCACCCCACGCAGACTGCATACTCTCCCCTCTCTCCAACAGCTTTGCTTTTACCTCCCTCACCTCCCCGTCTATAAACAAAATGATTAGCCATTACCATTAAACTAAGCAAAACCTTGATCTCTGTAGCTTACCCCAAAAACCACCAACAGTGACCCTCCTTTACAAACATACTTCTTACTCTAAAGGAGTCAACATTTCCCAGCTACTGGAAGTAGCCTTGGGCTGCAGGAGCATGTAGAAAGGACCTACGCAGTAATCATGAATGTATGAAACCAGATTTTACTCTGTGGAAAGAAAAATGAGCCTCCTCGGTGTCTGGGATATACAATTGAACCTCACATGACTACTGAAGCAATGGGAAAGGCCCACACTTTAGCGTTTCAGGTCTTCCCCAGCTCAAACGGTGTTGAAAACATCCCAAAAAATCAATTAAGGTCTTACTTACTTGCCTGACTTGCTCTGCCTCCGTTCCTTGCAATGTATGGCCGTCTGGCCACCCTATCATCCATTTCCTTACATACGGCGTTACAAGAAGTTTGTCTTTCGTCTTTAAGCAGGATCTTCATCAACATTCAGCATCACGTCCCATCTACAGCGTTCCTTTAGTTCTGTGTCCGAGAGAGTTTATGACTCCAGGAAGAGGGGGAACCATTCAGTATTGCTCCAGGAGAGAAGAGTCTTTCTTGTCTCGCTCTTTGGAGAGGAGTCTGTCCTTGTCTCGCTCTATAATTAATCACTCCATTTTACCCTCGCTTATTTCTGTTCAGTTACCAGTCATTCAAAAAAAAATCTTTGCCATCTCATTCTTTCCATTTTTTCTATAAATGTCTTTGTCATTTCTTCTCGTCTCTCCAGCGTCTGATCTGATATAGCGCTTTCTTACGATTGCATTTCATTCATGCCCTTGTCTGACACAGATATTTTCTTATCACCATTATTTTATATTAGTATCGTTTAAAACTCGCTCATCGCAATGCACCAGATATCAATTTCTATGCCCGATGTCCATTTTTTAATCTGATCATGTGAATTCCTTATTAATTTTCCTCCTCGTGTCTCTTCTCTTCGTTCATCTATCTTCTCTTCCTTATTGTCTCCCATCTATGACTCTCTCAACTTCGACTCGACTCTTCAAACTTCCAGAGTTTTTAGATATGTCGAATCTACGACCCCCTCGACTCTCTTCCACATAGCTGTAGTGCGAGAACATGAGAGTTAGTGGAGTCTCTCTCATTTCCATCCTCTCTGCAGCATTATACACTTTCATCTCAATACCCTCATCACTTTCGACTTTCCCTCAGTACCTCTCCTCATTCTCTCTCTCTCTCTCTCTCTCTCTCTCTCTCTCTCAGAATACGTCATATTCGTCTCTTTCTCTGATTATATCACATTCGTCACTTCCTAATCACGTCATATTAGTTTGTCTTTCTTGTTTTCTTCACGTCCATCTCTTCCTCAATGCCTGTGACCATGTAGGTAATAACCTACCCTCCCCACCTCCTACTCCCTTGCCCACACCTGTCACTCACGGCCACCTACCCTCTCCCACCCCCTACCTTAACACTCCCCTACCCAACCTCAGCTCCCCGTCCATCACCGTCCAATTAATCATCCCCTTTCCTTTTTTCGCCCCCCTAACTCCCCTTGCCTCCCACCCTATCCCTTCTGCCTGTCCCATCATTCCTCCCCAGAATTCCCAAATCCTCTCCCCTATTACCTTTCCCCACTTCATCTCATCCCCAGTGGGTAAGTACTGCCCTTAGCCCCGTATCTGCTCAGCCTGTCTCTGGGAGCGGTAGGGCGCGTCCTTATCGGCAAATACTCATTAACACCGAAAGAATAATTAAACACTTTCAATATTAGGGTTTCTGGCTTTTAAGAAACGAAAATTAAGTTTTCTAAACTTACTATTCCAACATGACAATAAGTTGATACCAAACTTTGAGACTTATTTACCAGTGGAATTTTGTCACGAATCAATCTTGTATGACAGTAATTATCAGAGACAATATTATTTCCGAATAACTGAATATTTTTTTCTTTTTGCAATAGTAATAAGCTTATTGCATCGCCAAGGACACTGTTTACACTCATCACAATCGCGTTCCAGACAAATCCATACTTTTAAAAACTCTCCAGACGCCAATGGGTGAAACAATAAGGTGTTTTCTAATCATTAACACTTCATTTCCCTTTTGCTATGAGCAGTCTCTCCTGCATTCTGCTTCTTTCTACGTTCGTCATGCTTGGGGTCTCCGTCTAGTTTGGCTGGCTTAACCGGATCGTTGGCTGGCTAACTGGTTGGCTGGCTGGCTGGCTGACTGGCTAGCTGACTGGCCTCACTTACTGACGTTCGGCAAGCTAACTGATGTACGAGCTATCGAAGTAACCTTTTCCTGCCTGTCATTCCTCGCATCTGATACCGTCTTTAGACTAAGGTTGACCATTCACCTGGCCATCTATGGGTGAGAAAAAGAACTAAGCCGAGAGGCGAACAGAATACGCAGCCTAGCTTAATGGCCGGCCAAAGTGGCCCCGTAACTAAGTGGCCGCCTCATTCCCTGGGCGGTGGCGACTGTAGATGGTTATCAGCCATCTCCTGAGTGTGTGAGTCTGCCACTCATGGGACAAATTAGGAGGGTTACGGGTGGATGGGACGCGATGCTAATGGCTATACAAGACACTTTCTCACCGTAGACCTCAGGCAACGGGGCTATTATGGGACCCCTTTTCTGGTGTCACTGGCGTGGGTGAGGAGGTTCAGGCTGGAAGTCTCAACTCGGAGAGGGTTTAGTTTTAAGAATGGTTTTCCCTGAGGAGGTTTAACTTCTGAAGGGTCTAGATAACTCCAGGAAAGGGTTGTCAGTGGGAAGTTTTATCTACAGATGGTTTTAGCTTCGGGAAAAAAGTTTTGTATGGGAGAGGTTAAGTTCGGAATGGTTTAGCTTCAAGAAGCTTTCTGTCTTGGGAGGATTTACATCAGAGGGTTCTGGCTTCAAGAAAGGTTTCACTGGGAGAGGGTTAACACTGAAAGGGTTCAGCTTCAAGATGGGTCTTGTCTGGGAAGGGTTAACATCGGAATTATCCGTCTTCAAGAATGTTTTTTTTTTTTCTGGTAAGGGTTAACACTGAGAGGATTAAGCCTCAAGAGAATTTCTCCATGAGGAAGGTTAACAGCGGAAGATTTGCCTTGAAGGGATTAGCGCTGGTGGGAAAACCTTTAAGTTCTTGTGGTATTGAACCTTCGGCTGTCATCCACACTATGTAGAAGTCAGTGTTCGGGAACACACGTCTCTCTACAAACTTAGCTGAGATCCACGCTGTACCGAAATTCGTAAGTGACCCATGACTTGCCCAAATGGAGTGAGGAACGAGATGAATTCATAAGACTTTGTTGATATCACAAAAAAATTACAATATGTTTTCTAAATTTGCTGATATATACACAAAGGTCTTAAGACTATTGCCTGATAATAACAGCGACTCAAAAGTTGACATCAGACTCGAGCAAACAAGAAAATCCACCACGATCAAACTTGATGTAAACCCTGTAGACTGAGTTCAATCGAAGATTCAAAGATAAGCTCTAAACACATCAATAAAATGGAAACGCGACACAGTCTGCTTATCGCGTTTGGTCTCTGAATACTGGCAAACCCTTAGGGGAGTTAAACAGTTCCGTGATTTAATGCTGGCAATAATAAGTAGCTGAAAAAATGACCAGGGAACGTCACTAACGCGAAATCTGTTGCCATCTCTGTCTGCAAGTGCATGGATCCCAAGATGGCTATAGAACAGCTGCGGTTACGCTGAATGACTCGTACCAAATGGAAATCTTTATTCTGTCTTCATACCTGACAAACAGATTTATGCCTATTATGCTTGACCTACTCTTACTAATGAAATATATGTATGTTTTTTTTTCCAAAGCTGAACGCTAATTGGAAGGAATCGTAAATAATGAAGAAAACTCAATACGAAAAGAAATGTCTTTCTGTCCCCATTGTTAACATGCTGGCAATGTACACTATCGTTTTGAGCTGAGTTTTCTTCTTTGGGTGTGGGGTTTGATGTCCGCTGGTAGGTATAATGGCCTTGTGTTTGTGTGTGTGTCGGGGTGGATGAGGGACTGAATGGGTTATAAGTACCACGTGTCGCCCGTGATGTGCGTCAGCTAAGGTAAACATTCATTACAACGAGCCATCAGGAGATGTGAGGGTAATTTCGTCAGACGGAGAGGCACCGCGCTTAAGACGCGCCGACTGCTAAACCTCAACACCTGTCCACATTTTAAGGAACAGGTTCCACACCCACCGCCGATCTCACGGCGCGAAGACACTCGACGTATTTGCCGGAGACAATATGAGGATTCCTCCCCAGAATATTGCTGTGCTGACCATACGAAATACAAGGAGGAAGGATTCCTTCGCCCGAACAGGAAACGATTTCTCCCCGAGGGGTGAGTACGCCCCACGGAGTGGCTGGCGGTGGAACGTCCGCCGGGTCCTCGACGGTATATCCGTTATGCACATGAGAGGTAAGAGGCCAATCCTGGAGGTGGAGGAGGAGGAGGTCATCAAACAATGGACGAATTCCCCAGACCGCGACGGGGCATGTGTGGTCCTCGGAAGGTGGTGACCTCCCCACCCAAACCCAACACTTAATGACTACGAGAGGCACTTATAATCATCATCTACCTCTTTAAAGTAAATATGTGATTGTATAAGTAAATGAGTGGTTTTCTATCTCTCTTGACACCCCGTAAGATCTCCATAAATCCTCTGGAGCTGTGAAATATTTCTAGTACGTGTTATCGAAGAGCAAAATGGTTGTGATGTAAACTGCCATGCAGGAGAGTATTTACTCTTCAAATTGCTTGCCATCAGATCGCAATGATCAACAGTCGTTTTTCAACATGATGATGAGAGTTTTCATGAATGATAAGTACATGTGATCATAGCAGGTTTGATTTTTTTTTTCTCTTTTTCTCTTTCTCAAAACATGGACACTGATTTCGACGATTCTCAGATTCGACGGTCAACATTTTCGTACACGCGTCTGCAACTGGCAGAAAACATTGTCTGAACTGTACACTGACATCTAAGGAACCAAAGTTCGTATCAAACGTCCAGCTGGTACGTCAGGTACATTAGCGGACTTCAGTTGGTAAAGCCGCCAGCGAGATGTCACTGACGAGGATACATCAACGTCAACAGCGGGAAAGGAGTACACTGCTGGCGGGAACCTTCTCGCCCGAAAGGGAGCTAAACTTACCAAGTTACCGAGTGGGGCGCAGACTTGAAGCTGCAGGATCTCCATAAAAAAGGGTCCTGAGATTACATAATAATATATATATATATATATATATATATATATATATATATATATATATATATATATATTGTATATATCCCAAGAAAATCAATATTTAAATGGGTGCGTCTCTCAGGTGGCAGGAGCAAACCTTATAAGAAATATCAGAATCCTTCAGCTATACTGAAGGAGGGACTATGAGCCAAAGGGGACAGTGGCCAGTCCTGCAAGCCGAGTGTTGTAAAACTTCAGACAAGATGCCCTTATGAAACCCGCAGGGGAGTGGACTAATGAGATGACGACAACTGCCGGCGCTCTCTACGCCAAACTCTGTTCTCCTCAGATTACCCAGAACTATAAGATGATTTATCAGTCAAGCAAGTCCTGCAGATAACGAGGAATACTGAATAAGAAACTTTAATAACACCCGAATGCTTGTAGGATCTATGGACAACATTAGAATACGAAAAGATTATGCCACAAGTCTTTACAATGTTCCACAAGATCCGTATGATTGAGGTGATAATTTGCTCTGAACGTGAGGGGGGAAAAGTTGAACAATAATCCCACCGTAATCAGCCAATAGTAATAAAAGCGTTGATCCCTTGATAGCAATGAAAAGTCTAATAGAATCTATCGATACATATCAGATCTACGGCTCAATGAAAGCATCTGAAGAATCCTCAACACTTACAGTTTAGGCAAAATAGACAACGGAGCCAATCTATCCAAATATATGGATAACCTCAGAGAATATGAGAATTACTGTGTAAAATATCCACCATCAAACGTATACCTGTGTTGGACTATAGGAAATCCTCACAGAAAACAAAGAACACGGGCCATCACAGAACCGCAACTAGACAAGTGGCAATACGGTTCTTCGACAGACTCTGAGACAACTGGTATGATTCTTCTTTCTCTCAGATCTTAGAGAAAACGGAAAGTCAACATTCCTATTTACCTACGTCTATCGATCTAAACGAAGCCGTTCATTCTGTTCTTAAAGGACTTTGGAAATGTACGGAGCAGTATGGAGCCCATGGAAATGCTATTACAAGCTATCATTAGCACTTACAGCCCATTTCTGCCTCAAGTAGACACATAAACATGAAAAATAGTTTGAGGTAACGAGTTGTGTCACACAAGGCTGTGTTGTTTTATTATCACCACTGCCGTTCACAACACACAGAGAATCATTAAGGAAGTTAATATCTACCAACAATTAACTTTTTAAGCTCCAGCATAAGCAGATTTAACATCTACCTATGAGATGTGTCAGGAGACGAGCTGAAGAAAGCAGTTCAAAGAAGCAAGAAAGTCTTCGAAAAATATGTGGTTTGCGTAGAGTCAAAACAGGGACAGAAGTAATCCTTCCTTAGTAGAGAGGAAGAGGACCTCGACATCAAAATAGGAGAGGAAATTCTAATCCAAGCCCAACCAGGAGAGTATCATGTTATCAAAAAAAGCAAATTTTACGAAGAAACTACAGAAAAAAATATTTCAGTGGTCAACTAAAGTTTCTGCATCCCCTCTTGAAAAATATATATACCTGCCGAAGCTAAGACGTTATCTCACACAGATCTGCTTCCCGCTTTGGTGTTTGGAGGCGAAGCCTGGTCAGTAACATCCAGCTAGTGCAGCAGACTACTGGCAGAAAGTTATAGACTCTAATTAGGCAAAATGATAAAGCATCAAATAAGAAATGACGCCTTAAGATAAGAGATTGGACTGGCACCTGTGCTGACGTGAATATAAACATCCCCACTGATGTGGCTTGAGGAGGGAACACCGAACTCTAAATCTGACCCTTTGACCTGAGACCAGCAGGTAAGACGACTGCTGGGAAGACCCAGAAAGCGGCGGAAAGACAACATACAGGAAGTGATGGCCAAATATAGACTCGAAGGATTGGATCGATTTGAAGGAGAGGGAGTGTTCGGGTGAAGAGAAGGGAGTGACATAAGCCTCTCTGCTTGGCTGCTGTAAGATGTACGTTATATATATATATATATATATATATATATATATATATATATATATATATATATGTGTGTGTGTGTGTGTGTGTGTGTGTGTGTGTGTGTGTTATTTCCACATAAAACGTCTCTGTTAGCTGTACCTTGTGCTTAACCTTCCCCGTTTCTACCACAGATAAGATTATGAACACAGAGGACCTCGCCATGGAGACTATCAGATCGCCTGTTATCTATCCCCCTCTCAATGCACTTACAACGTGGAGTCCCATGTACTAAGGTTCTCTTGATGAGGGGTTGTGAGTGACTGGCTGTGAGTGATGAGTGACGAGGGAGGTTTCTGCTAAGAACTGCGGAGGCGAAGTCGTAGAAAGCATTGTAAGGGTTTATTTGTGTGAGGGACTGAGGATGCAAGGTCGTCATAGAGGAGGCATGTGTAAGGAGGTGTGAGTGATGTGCTCTAATGAATGGTCGTGATGCATGAGTTAACGAACAAGGGACTGTAATGAGGGTGAAACGTACGGGGATAAAAATGAAGGGTTGTGAGTATGAGATTGTGAGTGGAAATGAATAGGAAGGGGGGGTCTGGATATGAGGAGGTCGTACTAACAGGCTATAAATGAGGGGGACTTGAATGAAGGTTGATTCTGAGAGTCTAGGAATGAAAGATTGTGAGTGAGGGTCTTATGTAAGGTGGGGACTGTAAATAAGGAACTGTAAATGAAGGATTAGGATCAAATGAGTTGTAATGGTGGGATTGTGATTTTTAAAGGGTCTGTGAGTGACTGTAAATGAGGGATTAAATATGAAGGGCTGTAAATGAGGGAGAATGTATACGACCTTAAATATGTGAAAAGGAGTGTGGAGCTATTTACGAGGAGTTGTTAAGTGATAAAACAGGAGTAAAACTGTAAATGAACGACGCTTTTCGGAAGAATGAGTACAGGGCTTCGAGTGAGCGGTCATAAGTAAAGTCTTGAGACTAAAAGTTGTGAATCGGAAACTACGAGTAACAGGCTGAATTTGGGGGTTGTGATGTCAGAGGTTATGGCCAAGGGTTGTACATTACGAGAAGTGAGAGAGTGGCAACACATATGGGACTATGAGGATGAGGAGTTTTTAACAGACAGACTGTCAATGAAGGGTTGTGAGGGACAGTGAGTGAGGGGCGGTGAATGATCGAATGAGACTTGAGGAGCCATGAGGGACAGTTCCTGAACTAGGGGAGACGGAGGAGGGGCTTGGGGTGAGAGACTATGAGTGAGTGGGTGGGAGTAATGAGGTGTGACGGAGAGGGTGTGTATGAGGACTAGCGAGTGAGGTCAGGGAACCATGGGCGGCCGTCCGTGCGTGGCTGACGGCAGGCTCTGGCGTGGGTGGGAGTCAGGTGTTCCCTCAGCGCCTGTGGTGTTTATGCAGACATTCCTTCACGAACATTACCGCTGTCTTCCACTCGACACACGTCTCTTGAATCTCCATCTTGTGTAAGACCACCACCTCCTCCTCCTCCTCCTCATCCTCCGCCTCCTTCGCCTCTCCTTCCTCCACCTCCTCCTCCTCGTCCTCTTCCTTCGCTTTGGTCCCCTTTCCCACAATTCCCTCTCCAATTTCCTAATTCCCTTCACATTTTCATCTTCTTACTCTCTTGTACTTCTCTCCTTCTCGTATTGCTTTCCTCCCCATACCTTTCCCCTTCTCCCTACTGCATTCCTCCTCTCCTTTCTCCCTACCCTCTTCACCTGACGAGCCTGCCCATGAGAATTAAATGCAATTGATACCAAAAACTCTCCAAACTCTTCGGAGAAAAACTAGTCACTTTCTCAGACCTTTCCATCCCATGAGCTCAACGTTATGTCTGGGATGACCTTGTCTCCATGCAATGAAGGTCACGAAGCCAACACAGCCTACCCAGTATGCCTGTGTGTGTCTGAGTGACCCATGACAAGGACCGCTGTCACATAAGCATTACAGAGCTTCGTTTGGGCAACGCCAGCTCTCAAATTCAGGCACAATGAGGCATGACGATATTTCGTAAGGTGTAGACATCATGGTAAACACATGCGAGTAGCAGCGACGAACAGTTTAAGGGATCCAAAGCCTTCAGTGATGAGGACTGAGACTATGAGGAGGCCCTACTGTGATCTCTACCTCAACTTCTGCCCCAGTATGATGAGGCAAAAAGAGACAGATACCTGTTTATGAATACTTACGACGATATTTTGCCAAAAGGCTGTGCCGAGGCTAGGGCTAGCGCGTAGCGCTCCCCACAGGAAAATACAGAGTTACGAAGAACAAGCCGTGTGAGTTCCGTGTTGTCAAGCGATATGTGAGACACGGAGAGGATTTTTATGTCTGCAGGTTGAATACAAGTAGCCCACGAGTGGGTGAAGGGAAATATAAAATAAGTTACCCGGGTCAAAGGACTGACACTTGACATCCACTGAAGTGCTGGCTCACTGCCCAGCCGTCACAAACCCTCCCGATACCTAAGGTGGTAGAACCGGTTAATATACACCTCCCTGGTCGGTGGCTACCTCACCACCTACAGAGAGAGAGAGAGAGATTGTGAAGGTGGAAAATTCGAGGTTCCATTCGCCCACACGCCTCCATCACCCTATGTCCCTCTCAGTGTTGTGATTCATAGTGCGAAAAGAGAACGAGAAGAGAGAGAGCGTTAAAAGAGGAAGGGAAATAGGAAAGAAGGATAGGTGTGTATGGCACATGTAAAGGATAAGGTGGAGAGGCCATCCAGGCAACTTAGTTTTAATGAGAAAGAGAAGACCAGTGATTCTAACAAGGAAGGTGTGAGATGGTGGTTCAGGTCATCACTTCAACACTCGTAAGTCAGGAAGGTAGTACTTCCCTTGGCGGCTGCTGTCTACAATCTACTTACACGAAGGGTGTGAGAAGATTCCGACCATCACTTCCACACTCGTAAGTCGGGAAGGTAGTACTTTCCTGGGTGGCTGCTGTCTACACGGTGGGTCTAAGTTGGTTCTGGGCGGTTTCTGTCAATAATCTTACAAATGTGAGTTCTCATTTCTTTCAATCATATCTTCTATACCACACAGAATTTTTGAGTACTGTGCTTTTATTTATGGAACTAAATTTTACGTTCACACTTGTCTTCTGTTTGAAAACCCAACCTCTGTTTACTAATGAGAGCTACAACAACCCCCGTCTATTACAATACTTTTCTTCTTCGTCTTCTCATTTTCTAATGCACTATCACTTAGGTTTATTCTTAATTCTATGATTTCAGTGCCTTCCTCGCAGAAAAGTCTCTCTCTCGCTAGCTAGCTACTAATTTATTCTGCTTATTGGACGCATTTCGTTCGTTGTATGCACTCGCAGGTGAGTGAGGTGGTTCCTCTCTCTCACTCTCTCTCTCAGAACAACGCTTCTGGCTAGTGGTGCCTTATTACTATTCTCATCTCCCGTGACCATCTCTCACCCCCTCCTTGTTTGATCTCATTCTTCTTCGTCTATTGTCTCTTCCTTTTCCTCTATCTTGCGTCTCGTTCAAAGTCTATCCGTAGGGAACTTCAAGCTGATCTTACCTTGTTTGAGTGTGTCTTCATTTATATACATATAGTGTGTTCCTGATCAGAAAAAGTGGACAAGTATAAGAAAAAAAAGAAAAGAAGAAGAAAATATAACACCTGTCGAGCAGAGAAACCAGCAGATAGGAAATATGTCCAGTGCGAGAAAGAGAACGAATATAAGGAGATAGGGAAGGGAAAAGTCATTTGAAGTGTGAACAGGATTTGAAAAGGTCACTCCCAAAGAGAGAGAAAAGGAGACAGGACAGAACCATGAGGAACACCACTGTTGAGAGGACGTATGTATCAGGGAACAAAGAGGAGCAGAAAAACCAAAGGAAAGGAATTTCGAAAGCAAAAACTTGTTACACTCTATCAAATGCTTTGGAGATGTCGAGGGCCATGACGAAAGATTCACCAGAGTCCATGGGAGAGGAGGACCAGAGGTCAGTCACATTGGAGAGAAGATCACCAGTAAAACCAGGACTCTCGAAGTATATACTGGTGATCAGACGGAGGGGAATGAGATTCCACGAGAGTATGAAAAAGTGAGAGTTAAAACTTTGTGAAACGGCTCTAGAAATCAAGAGACTTAGGAAAACCTCAACTAGCTTCCCCAAGCAGCTGACATATGCTTTATTTTCGATCCTATTTGAAATATGTGACTGTTACGGTCTCATGTTTACATCCAGTTGAGGGAGGAGGGGGTGAAGCAGGTGTGTTCAGATGCTCACAATAGCATCCGAACGCACTTACGTTACCACGCGAGGGGACGCAAAAAGGCAAGAATAAAGTCGGTGTATTTCCACCTAAACTTGTGAAAATTGAGGCGGATCTCAGCTACTGGGCGACGTCAAGAGAGTTTTTCACAGGTTCTCTTTTCTTTAGATAAACGTTACTAAAGTCCACATTTTTTTCACTGATCATAATAGCCCTCCACAATATCGTCTCATTTATTATTGTAGAATAAAAGGCACTGATTGAAATCGCACTCCCAATCATATTTCTGGTCTCCATACAACATTCAAACATTGCAAAACAAAGCCTATTATAACATTCCACCCCTGGCTTCGTAGCGGGGCTATGAAGTCCAGCTCTGCCAATGCATACATTCATTTCCTCCGTTATCCACACTAACTATCCTTCCATCACCATCTTCTTCCCTCTGCCTCCCACCAATACATCCCTTCCAGACCCATTATTCCAAACTCCTAACATTATCTCCCTCCGTCTCACATCATGGGCTCTCTCTCTCTCACTCTCTCTCCTCAACCCTTACAGTCATATCGTCTCTTCCTCCTTCTCTACCTCTCAGCATAATATTCCTCTCCAGTCACCAGCGCCTTCTCCTCCGTCCCTCAGCCAATCACTACCACGATCTCCCTTCCCCCTTCGCCAATCACCACCACCAGCGCAGTCTCCCTTTTCCTTCTCCCTGCCTGGGACCCGTCTACCACCTTTTGCCCTCCAAACCACCAGAGAGATTCCTCTCTGTCCCCAGTGTTCTCCCAGCATGGCACACAGACCAGAGGTCGAGGCATTACCATTCATTTATTCCCGGGGGTCACGGCTCGAACACTCTGCCTGTGTGTCCCTTCCTCGCACACGCCCCGCCGCAGCTGGAGGACGTCTTGCACTGGTTCTCCTCCCTCCCTTACCTCACACCCTTATGCACAAACCTTTATGCTGGTTCCTGCTGGAGCACTGGTCGATACGGTTGAGTATGTGAGTGTGTGTGTGTGTGTGTAAATACTGTGTGTGTGCTTTAAGAGGAGAGAGTTGTACATTCGATTTGCCCCCGTCTCTTAGACATGTACATATGTACTATGTCTTTACTCCTATAGGTGTACACACACACACACATATCCCAGTCTAAGCCAGGTGTGCCTTGTGGTTGCTGTGATTGAGACTGTGTTTACTGTGGCTGTTGCCATACAACTGTCGAAATATGCTTATCCTTCTCACTCTTAACACTCACCATTAAGCCAAATGCTTGTTGAGGATGGTGCTGGTATGTCTTGGGTGCTGATGAGGTTTCAGTTTTGGTGAGAAGGTTCTATCACTGCTGAGTTTGGTGCCGAAGGGTTTTTGGTTCTGCTGCTGTTGCTGTCGCTCCTACGCCGATGCGAGAAGAGGACGTCCTGATGAAGCTGGTGTAGTTGCTGCTGATGGTGTCCTTAAAGGCAGTGGTGTGTGGGCTCTGTGGTCAAGGTGGATGTGAATCACAGCCATCACAATTGCTGAAGCCCCTTTCCTTTTTAATGATCGTTTAGTGTGATGATATGATATTCCTTCGAGGATGATGGGGAGGCGAGTGGATGGGATACTGTTTATCAGTGTGCGTCAAAAGGGGTCATCACCGTGTTCCAGCGATGGATTTCCAGTGAATGAACATCAATGTACATCTAGAGGAATCACCAGAGGCCTCCATGGAGTTCGGCATTGGTGATCCAGTTGTGGATTTCCAGTCTATGAACAATCGATGAGCGTCCATGGAAGTCGTCAAAAGTGTTCCAGCCGTGGGTTTCCAGGGTAAGAATACCAAACTTCTCGAGGAAGACTTCAAAGAACTAGTTATCACCCAAGGCCTACGTGAATAGCGTCTATTCCTTCCTATAAGCCTGATCGACATTATCTTAACCTAGTTATTCCAGGCGGTGAGTTGCGGCTCGGGTCCGCTAGTGATCAGATCAGCATGACGCTTGGGGTTCGACCGTGTGGTCTTTAAGCAACAACGGTACGACGCTTGAAGACAACAGTGCGAACCCTGAAGGCAACTGTGCGAACCTTGAAGACAAAGGCAGGGGCCTTGAAGACAACAGCATGAACCTTGAAGGCGACGCTAAGACCCCCTGAAGACGATGGTAAAACCCTTTAGGTATGATGGTAGGGAACCCTGACCTGGCCCTTATCGGGCAGGTTTAATAAAGGTTGACGCTATCATACCTATGGATTGTACCGTCGTGCTCAAGGACCGTACCGTCGGTGTAAAATGCTCTTGTTATTAAGACTTCAATAGTTTTGTTGCCTTAAACTGCGCTGAGATGGGTTAGTGAGAGAGACATGGCTCGGTCAGAGGGATACGAACGATGAAGAATGGGAGACAACTGAGCAACATAGCTTAAGATACCGGAAAAATCGAGACATTAAGATAGTCCAAGATACTGAATATTGGAAAGAGCAAAGACAGGAAGATAGCCCAAGATCTTGCGAAAAGCAAGTCACCAAGTAAGATAGCTCACGCTATTAGAAAGAAAAAGAGCGAGAGAGAAAGGAATACGGCAGGTGGGAATAATGTACCCTAAAAATGTCGAAAGGGAAACCTTAAAGACGGCTTAAATAATATTCGTCCCATCAACAACGAGGTAAACAAAAAAGAAAACAAATGATTTTTCGTGAGCTCAAAGACATCGAGTGAGACATGAAGATATTACAGTGCAAACTACTTACCGCCCAGGTACAAGGATATATTACAGAGCGAGGAGAATTTAAGGGGGAGATGGATGAATATTTTCCTACATATATGGCCTCCTTCCACGCCCCGCCCTGACAGTACAATGGGCCTTGTTGTACGTGTTTGTTATGTTCCCGTGGCGTATGTTTTGACTGTAGGGGGAGTGCTCCGGGGCCAAGTACAAGGACATGGGCGCGACTAGGACGATGGAGTGGGGGGAGGTACTCGGAATTATAAGGCGCGGAAATGTTAAAAGCCCCTTGTAGTCGGCGGATGTAACACCGAAGATTGAATTGGACATGGTGTAATAGATAGCGACATGGTAGGGAACAGGGTGTGTCCAGTGGACGCGAAGGATTTTTCACTGGCTTTGTCTAGTCGAAGAGAGATTAGAGCGGACACTGTATAGCAAAAGTAGGATTACATATACCGCGTATATTCCTGTATGAAGATTGGTTGAACACGTTTGAAATACTTCAGAAAACTGTAACATAATCACTGGCTTCAAAAACCCTTGCGACTCGTAAAGAGGTTCTTCCTCCAGTCGATGGTGCTGATAACAGATCCTGGACGTGTCCTCCAAACGCTGTAGGGCTTATCGTTCATCACCACCACTCCTTATAAAAGTGAAGCCTCCTGTTGACCTTCCACAGGCTTGGACGGCCGGGCAGCGACTCCTCTACCGAGGCTAGGCTTTCTTTTATTTGCAGTCTTTTGTCGTCAAAATTTCGACGGCTCTCCCTCCACTCTGTCACCATTCCACACTCCTTTAACAATACCTCTGGAGCCATACATCATTCTCTCCTTTTGCTAGCCACAGTGTAAACCACAAACCATACTCCAAACACTTGCAGGTCACGTGCTTTTCCCTCTTAACTCTAGTGAACCACAAGAGGACATCATCAACATTGGTGCCTTTACTGGAATAACATTAAGGGTCTTGTATATCCTTTGTCCATATCAGAGTGCGATCTTTCTGCACCTAACCTGGGTTCGATTTAGGCCCTTTGCCATATCATTACGACTTTTCTACACCCATACCTGAGATTCCTTATCCCCTTTGCCATATCACTAACCTTTCTGCACGAAATCTGAGATCACTTATGCCCTTTGCTATATCATTACGACACTTCTGCAACAAATCTGTGATCTTTTATATCGTTTAGCCACGTCAAAGTACGACGTTTGCTCATCAAATTTGGGATGGGATCTGCATGCCCTTTGCCAAGTCAAAGGATAACTCTCCGCGCCATATCTTAGCTAAAAACTAGCTCATTCATCTCACAGACTCACAAACTCGCTAGTGGACCTCCCTCTTGGGTAAGACATTCACCAGTTTGGCTCTACAACAAAAACCCCGCAATAGTGAGCTAAAATCTCTGAAATAATACCCTCCTTGGTTGGAAAATGTTCTACATGTCTTGCTGTTTCCTCCTGGGACTTCTGCACACCACACAAAGCCAAATAAACTTGCCCCTTATCTGCCTAGCTTGACTTTCAACGCCGGGTCTAACCTCGTGATATCTAAACCAATTTCGAAGGTTTAAGGAGTAGCCATTGGGGTAGTCTTTACGTCGGGCGACTCCTACGGTCTGACGATAACCTCTGGCCTACGGGAAGCTACGGGCAGTGCTTGGCAGCGCCGTACTGAAGGGTAGATTGCCCCATCCGTCGTGTAACGCCAGTCTTGTGTTAGTACGATACTGTGCTTCCCCCAGCGGCAACTAGAAGGGTTCTGACAGTCGCGTCGACTTAGCAGGTAGTCAGCTGAGGGTGAGGCGGGCGACCATCATAGCTATATAAAGGAAAGGAGAGAGAGAGAGAGGGAAAGAGAGACTGTGTTGGAGGAATAAGAGGAGGGGAAAGGAGAGGGGGGTACGCCAGGAGAGACTGAGGAGAGATAAGAGGCAGAGAGGAAAAGGTCCGGAGGAAAAACGTGAGGTGAGACAAAGGCGAGACAATGGAAGACAGGGGGAGAGACCATGAACAAGAAGATAGTAACGGATAGTGAAGATAAAGAAGGAGCGACTGGAAGAACGACAGAGACAAGAGTGTAAAGACAAGATGATTAAGGGCTGGAGGAGGGGCAGGAGGTAGGACTGGAAGGAGGCGTGAGGTAGAGAGGAAGATGCCTAGCTTTGTGATTCCTTCTTCCTCCCTCTGCTGGGAATATATCAACAAGGTCTTGGCGAAAGCAAGATAAATAAATAGATAAAAACTAATAAATAAAACGGTCGAAATGGGGAAAAATATAAATAAAACGGTCGAAATGGGGAAAAATATAAATAAAACGGTCGAAATGGGGAAAAACAAAAATGTTCATACGAATATTTTCATTTTTAGGGGCACTAACCTGGCACGGGGTGGAAACAGGCCTCAGTCGTAGTCATATCGGCTGGAAATGTAAAGCAATGGAGTTTATCTCACAGTTCCATATATTTTCTCGTTTCTCTCAATTGCTTTTCGGTATTTAAATCTATTTCCGATATATATTTCTCTCCTGTTAGCAGACCAGCGTCTCGTTTTAGTTGAAATACACAATTTACTTTGAGGATTCATACATCTTCCACCTATTTCTTTCTCTCCACCGATTACTTCACATAGTTTCTGTCTTACCTATTTTCGGACCACTGGCGACTTCATACTTCCCGTCTTGTTCAGTTTCTTCCTCTTAAATTTTCCTTCCCTAATTCCTTCCTTTCTTTCGCCTTTCCTTTTATCATGAGGCTCGCGAAACGTTAGCATACAATAGGCAGTAATACCGACGCGGTGGTGCACAACGGAAAATGTGTACTAGTAACGTCTAACCTAGCACCGAATTACAGTCTGATAGTGATGATGATTATGATGACGGTCGCTGGTGAACGACTCATCATGTGAGTGTCAGTGGAGAGATACAATGGAACAAGTCTTCCTTCTTTTTACTCCGTGATTATTGGCTCTACTTACGAATCACAAAGGCCCGTGTTCGAGTCCCAGGGAGGAAAGCTGGCCCACACCTACTCATCCTCTTTCTTTAGGGTGTGGACGATAAGCGGATATTTTGCGCAAGCCGGGAATCACATAATTTAATTCATTATTATTGTACTTGATCGCTGTTCCCCGCTTTAGCGAGGTAGCGCCAGGAAACAGACGAAGAAAGATCCAATCACTCACATACACACATATATATACATTCATGCACATATATGCACAATATATACATATACATACCAACATGTACATATATACATACACATGCATATACACATATACACATGTACATATTCATACTTGCTCGCCTCCATCCATTCTCGACGCCACCCCGCCCCACGGGAAGTAGCATCGCCACCCCCTGCGTCAGCGAGGTAGCGCCAGGAAACAGAATAAAAAGGCCACGTTCACTCAAACTCCGTCTCTAGCTGTCACGTGCAATGCACCGAAACCACAGCTCGCTATCCACCACATCCAGACCCCCTCCCACAGACCTTTCCATGGTTTACCCCGGACGCTTCACATGCCCTGGTTCAGTCAACTGGCAGCACGTCGACCCCGGTATACAACGTCGTTCCATTTCGCTTTATTCCGTGCACGCCGGCATGTTACAGGAATCGACTCCTTGGGTGAAAATGAACGGAGATAAGAGAAACAGACCGAAAATGTTCGCCAGAGCATCTAAGTTGTTTGTAGTCAAGTCTTTTAAAGAGAGAAAGATTGTTAGTTAGAGAGAGGAAGAGGAGAAGGAAGAAGGGAAGAGAACTGGACAGCCTCTCGCCGTCCGAGTGAAGAAGGAAGCACCATAACGGCTGTGCCTCGTGTGACCAGCCTCCACACCGAAACTGAGGGAAGCAGCCTTTCAAAATGAGTGCCACGGGTCCACACACCTGTGGTACTAGGCTGGGACACACGTGCACAGCTTCGCGAGAGCAGTTGCCTAAGTTTGCACCTGTAGGACAGGACTGCATCTTCGAGGAAGACAGAAAAAGATTGCTGAAGAGACTCGGGGTAAGGGTTTGATGACCATCTGAGCTGATATGAAACAGCTTCTCACTAGAAAGGTAATCTGGACACTCATAAAGAAACATCAGATTCTTAAAGCCGATTTTGTAACGTGGGGTTTCCACGATAGAGCGGTGGGTTATGGCTATGCCCAACGAGTGTATTTTATTGCAGGCACTGAATGTTTTTTATATTTTGAAGCTAGACGAAGGGAAAGAAGTGGCGTTTACAGAGTGATATAGAGGGAGGAAATGCGTTTTTGTCAAGTCTTAGATCTGTTCCACATCACTGTGGAACGCCACATCGTTTCCACTTCAAGAAGGAATCTGAAGATCTGTTCCACATCAGTATGGATTGCCAAATCTCTTCCACATCAGAAAGGAATCTCAGATCTCTTCCACATCTATAAACTGTCAAATCTTTTCCACATCAGGAAGGATTTTCAGATCTTTTCCATACCAAAATGAAAATGACTTATTTCTAAATATTAAGATAAAAATCGCTTCATTTGGAGACCTCAGCACGAACGGTCCGTAACGCGGAACAAAAGCGATCTCAAACAGGGCCATCCAACAGCCTGCAGTAAGACCGGAATACACAATGAATGCTGATGGGAGAGTAGACCTTGTGAATGTAAATACTCACAAAGTGCCATCCACGTCGCGCCGAAGGGGTCCATTTAGCCCCCCCCATCTCTCCGCAATTAGAGGCAAAGTGGTCAGATTTTGGAGCACGAATTGGCGACGCGCCATTGTGTATCGCTCGACGCCCATTATCTCATGGCATATTCAATGGCTTCTTTTTTTTCTTTTTCATCTATCGTTGCAAAACGGAAATTAGCACAATCCTGGTGTGACACGGGGGGGTGGAGGGGGGAGGGGGAGGAGCAGGGGTTTACAGGTGTGTGTGGGGGGTGTTGGTGTGCAGGTGTGTGTGTGTGTGGGGGTGGGTGCTTGGCTGTGGAGTGAACGTAACTTTCTCTAAAGCTTTTGATATCTTGAAAAATCACGGAAGGAGAAAATAGACAAGAGACGTCTCGAAGAGAGGGGTGGTGAAAACACGAAGTGGAATAGACAGGAAGAAAACAGAAAGAGTCTCGAGGAGAAGGAGAGATAGAGGAATAGACGGAAAGACAGACAAATCGAAATATATAAATACATAAACAGACAGATCTACGAATAGACAGACGCTAAGAAAGACAAGTAAAAAAACGTCTCGCTTAAGTATGTGGGCATTATATATATATATATATATATATATATATATATAATGCGCTAAGGGGACCCAAATCCTGGCATCGTTCAGGACAGGAAAACGCGTCCCCCTCCCGCGCGACAGGAGGCATTTGCTATCCTGGCTTTATTGGGCATAACACGGCCGTCGCTTTCAAAGGCGCATTTATACTCAATGGAGGAGGAGGAAGGGTGGGGGGGGGGGAGGGGGAGAGAGAGAGGATGTCCAGCGACCCAGTGGACGCGGAGTGGACATTCTCCCCTCCTCCCGTTGCCTCTGCCCCCGGAGAGGAAGGGAAGAGGGAATAAAGAAAAAAAAATTATCCCGTTTCCTTGCATCATCACAGACCCAGCGCGACCCGAGTGTCCCTTTTCGGACGGCGACTTCGGGAAATCCCGATTTTCCTTATTTCCATTTTCTTTTGGGTTCATAAACTCAGAGGTGAATGTAATCCATTTTGGCGATTATGTACTTCAAAATACTATCGTTGAATTTATCGATCAATATGTTGTTTTTGTTTATGCATTGTTTTGGGGTTTCATTTGAGTACAGAGGTTATCATTTGTTTATTTTGTGTGTTCAAAGGGTGTCTAAGGAGTTAGAATTAGACGTGCGTCTGTCAGTTTTCGGTTCTCTGTTGAAAAGTCTGACCCACTTTGTACATGTATTCCTTCTGTCTCGCTTTCCGCGTTTATCTGTGCAACGATATCTCTGCTATCATTCGATTTAAACATTTTGTCTTGATATCTGTCTAGCTATCTTGCTTGTCCTAATATTTTTTTTCTGTTTATTCTCTTCTATCCGTGGATATACCTTATCTTTGTGTATAGCTATCTTTCTATCAGGCTGTGTGACACCATCTATCATCTAATCTGTCCGGATATTCATTCATCTCTCTCTCTCTCTCTCTCTCTCTCTCTCTCTCTCTCTCTGGGGTGAAGAGGAAGCTATCGCAATATTCAGCAGTGTTGTGAAGGTCGTTTTACTACTACCGGAGTGTTTAACAATTGACGAGCGGGTCGCGGCACTATCGTACACCGAGGCTGCAGAAGGATTGTGTCGCCATTAAAGTGGTAATATGAATAAGGTTCATAGCTGAAGGTTCCCCCCTGAAGGAAGACGTCAAAATAAGCGTCATAGCTGAAGTCTCCCCCTGAAGGAAGACGTCAAAATAAGCTTCATAACTGAAGTTCTCCACCTGGAGGAAGACGTCAAAATATGCATCATAACTGAAGTCTCCATCCTGAAGGAAGACGTCAAAATAAGCTTCATAGCTGAAGGTTCCCCCCTGAAGGAAGATGTCAAAATAAGCTTCATAGCTGAAGTCTCATCCTGAAGGAAGACGTCAAAATAAGTTTCATAGCAGAAGTATCCCCCTGAAGGAAGACGTCAAAATAAGCATCATCCCTGAAGACCTCCTGAAGGAAGACACCGCCCAGCAAGACATCCTTGGAATGGGATGGATGAAGAGAGGGGCCCTCGAGAACCACGCTCGGAGGAAGAGGTTCAGGTCAGCGGTGGAGGCGGAGGAGGAGAAGATGTGGCTAAACGGAGGATCTCGAGGATGGGAACGGGTGGAGGAGGGAGGAGGAGGAGGAGCCACTTAAGCTTACCGGGCGCTTGGTAGGATAGAGACGGACGAGAGAGCTTGAAAAAGCACTTGTTGTGAGAGAAGCAGTTTTGTCAACACTGTTTTATCCCCGTGCCACACCTTCTCCTAACTGAAGTCATCTCGGCCCTTGTAGCAGTAGCAACCACCACCACGACACACGAACGAAGTCACTGAGAGTGAAAAACAGGAATTTCATAAGCGTCCGAAGTGTTTACGTAGATAGAGCGAGCCTCTAAAACAGTGTTGTAAGATAGACCGGCAGGAGGGGCCGGGGAGGAGACCTCGGCTGCTTCACTTGTGACGTGCGTCTATTTTCATTTCCTTGCACTGTTATTACTTACTTCTAAACTTAAGTGCTATTTGCCCAGCATGAAACGATCTCTGGTAAATACGCCATGCTTGTTAACATGCTGTTTGAGCATAATAAGCCACTTTACGATGCGTTTTAATCATAAAAATCCCCGAGATTAATGCGAGGCACTACATTCCCCCCACACTGACCAGGAAAGCACTGAGGAAGGGGAAGTAATTCAGTACCCTCGATGATGACACATGATGATGTAATTTTCAACCAATCAGAGCTTCAGGTTAGTACTTCTGAGCCAAAGGAGTGACATCATCCTTAGCCAATGACGGGGAAACAATGATAGTGATGTCGTGAGTCCCTTATTATATCGGCCATTTCATAATGATTCGTACAATTCTAAGTCCTGCTCGACTATAAGAGTGATTTCTCCTTTTCAGAGCAGAGAATAATGCAAAAGCTAAATGTAGAATAAGTGAGACCACTTGTGTGCCCCCTGGTGGTACCCCGCCCAACCGCAAGGGGAACCTGCACCAACAGCTTGACAACCCGAATGTAAGGTGTGTGTGTGTGTGTGTGTGTGTTAGAGAGCAAGGCCTTCCCTAAAGCCACATATCCATAAATGATCTCTTTTTGGAACTTCCGACAGATGATTCTGATTCTTTATTATCATCATCAACATTCTATTCTTACATTCACGCTCACTCGATGAACTATTGACATACCTGGAGCAGGACGACAAGACGACGCAAGGCAGACTAGATATGACACAAACCTTACAGATCATAATTCCTATATACCTGCAAATCTCTCTCCTCCTTCCAGTATCAACCTCCCAAACTCTGCCCCTGTTTCTGTATCCGCCAGAATCACAACTTTCAGACTATAAATACCTTCAAAAGTCGTTTAGACAAATACTTTATAAATTCAGGTATACTCTAGGAAAAATGCCAGAAATAAACTGCATAAACGACATATGGTAACGGGGACAGTAGAAGGCTAATGTGCAGCAGCGGGGAGTCGGTGATAGCTTGAAGAAAATTGCTGACCGGAATTACATTTTCTTGTCAAGTTAAATTATTTTTTTTCTTTAACAGACAACCCAGTCATGGGCTAGTCTGGCCTTCTGTTGTCTGTCTTTCTCATGTAAACTCATGTAAACTCTTCTCTGCTGAACAACTTCACCATCGCCTCTAAACTCTTTACCTACTTCTCCCTTCCTTTTCAGTGTCCATAACACTGTTCCCTCCTTTTGTATCCTTCAGGCTTCCTCCTCCTCGCCCTTATACCCTTCAAGACTCCTTCGGGTCCCCATATGCGCCCTCCAAAGCCCCTGGTCTTCGCTCCCATGACCCACTTCCGTCCACCAGACTCACAGGACCCTAACAAGAGAGAGGGGGAGGGGGGGGCCGTCGTGTCGCAACTCGTCCTCCGTAGTGGAAGGACGGACATCCACGTTCGTGTCCCGGACTTAGTCATAGTTTTTAGGTATTCATACGGGCTGTCAGGCAGGCCGGCCCCCGTGTATTTAAACTTTGATTCTTTTATTATACGGCCGCTTCGACGCCCAAACAGCAGAGTCACGACAGACCATCTAATATTGACGAAGCGGCGGTGGGGGGTACCTCGTTGTTCTCCAGGCTCGCACTTCCTACATGTTTGAAAAGCTATTGACTTCGGGCGTGCACAAGGCTGAGCTCCGCGTTGTTCTCTGTTCGTGGCGAGAAATTCTTGCTCTCATTCCCCGTCAAAGAAAGAAAAACATGAATAAACATTGAGTAGTGTTTTTAAGACTCCTGAAAGGTAATCCTTTTTTTCTCTCTCTAAGTTGTTGATACATTACCATACGTGGAAGGAGCTGTATCATGTCTTTATGATTCGTTCGTACTGGTAGAGTAAATGACTTGGTAGGTCGATATTTTGGAGTTTAGGGGACAGTAGGATACATAAGGATACGTGTGTCGTAAATGAGGCGACACAGGAGGGTGAGGTGTCGTGTGTCCATAGGAGGGTCGATCTCTAGAGCACTCTTGGTACCCGACCCTTAAGGGGTAGGTCAAAGGACAGTCCATCAGACCCGAGAGTCGTGCCGTCTCGCTCAAGGGTCGTATGGTGGTCGTGCTCAAGAGTCGTACAGTCATATGCAAGCCGAAAAAGCTACAAATAAGGCTTTAATGGATTCTTTATGAGGAGAATTACTGAAAAACATAAATTTTAAGTTAATCAGAAAAATGATGTGTTTCATAACGAAAGGACTTTGGCTTTACTGAGGAGCATTATTACTATTTCTTTTACAATAAACTTAAAAAAGAAAACAGAAAATTACGCGGGGAGGAATTCCTCATGTTGGTGCGTAAGGTTATACCACGTACACCAAAATCTGTTAGTGGTGGTGTTTCAGTCGAAACTACGCGAGCCACGAGTTAGGTCATGGGGAAGGGTCAGTCCAAACTACGCTGGCCAAGAGTTGCTAGTGGTGGCGAGTCAACCGAAATTACGCAAAATCCAAGAACTGCAGTTGTTGTGGATGACGCGCGTGTAACGTCAGTCGAAGGAACACGGTCCAGTGATTTCTTGCGAGTGAGACGTAGGAAGGATAGAGGGCATGTCCTCATGCCTCCCTCTACCGTCAGCTGCGTCGACCCTCATAGAAATGGATAACATACTTTTCGCTGAAGTCATTCTTTGCTTCTCTCATACCCTCTACTTCCTCCGGGCATACTTTTGTTATGGGCTGCACACACACACACACACACACACACACACACGCCTTTTCCCCACACTTCACAAACGGTATATCTGTCGCTTTCTCCAAGATCCATACAGGATGCCTAAAACTAACCGCTCCTTCAAAAGGGAAGTAAAAAGATCTCAGTCGATATACAGGGGGTGTATTTACATGGAGAACTGTCGTGTACTGGCATGTCATAAGATCACGGGTACACCATTATCATGGAAGATGCAACCCCACAAAAACATCATCACTTCTTTGCAACTTTTCAATACCGTTTACCAAACCTGTTTCAATACTACAGGTGGAGAAAGAGAGAGAGAGAGAGAGAGAGAGAGAGCACAGAACCTTGCGTGTTTTCGCAAGCAAATAGCTCTCTCCCCCTGTCCCCAGAGACCAGACTTGATACAATATTCACCTCTCGCGGACTGTGACTTCGCTATGACACTTACTCCGGGAAAATGACTGTTATCGCTTATCAAGGTATTGCCTCCCCAGTGTTTGTACGTCATTCGATATCATGTCAATCACACGTTACGGTTCCTCAGCCAGAATCCGTGTCATACACGTGAAACCCACATCACAAATATCTCTATTTGTTCTGCCCGACGCCCCCGGGCTGTGCTATGCATGAGAGGGACACGCAGGGCCCAAGCGCTGGTGAGGGGTCCCCAACCCAAACTTCAGTTCTGCTAAAATGCGAAGGGATCCCTCAGGAGAGTGATGAAGTACCTTCAACACATACCTAGGTTTTTCTTTAGTTAGTTTATCTTTGCGCTGAATTGGAAGCAGGTAATTGGTCAAGGCAAGCCCGAGACAGCAGCGGCGTCTGCTCCGTAGAATGGGGGGTGAATCAGGCTTGTGATGTCAGTCTTTCCTTCAGCAGAAACGCTAAGCTGAGATTCACCAGGTAACAGGGACGTGGGAGGAGAATATCCAGTTGGATAGGCGGAAGACAAAAGTATTTCAGGAAGATAAGTTTTTCGGAATAATTTTTCTCCGATATTTTCTTACGAAAATTGTAATCCAGTCGATCAAAAGGTCAGGTAAAAGTATTTCTTTAATGAGATTTTTAAGACTAAAGTTGGCAGTTATTGATGTGGGACATATAGCAACAAAGACTTGTTGAGTGATTGTTACGAATGTTATCGCATTTCCAGGAATCCATCAAATTATGATGAGGTGAGTTTGAAACTGAAGTGTCGTGCATGATGAAGTTTATTCACGGTTTTTTTTTTTCTTCTTTTTCAAGGTGAGCCTCCGAAATTCTTTTTCCAAGTGGGTCCTGAAGATTTTTTTCCAGGTTGATGTCCAAAATTCTTTTTCCAGGAGGTTTTGTGGATTCTTTTTCTTAGTGGGTCTCCCAATTTTTTTTTTTTTTTAGGCGAGTCCGAATTCTTTTTCCAGGAAAGCCTTGGAGATTCTTTTTCCAAGTGGGTCTCCGATATTTTTTTTCCAAGGTGGGTCTCCGAGTTTGTTTGTTTTTTTTCCCCAGGTGGGCCTCCAATATCTTTTATACCCAAGGGGTTTCGATATGCCAGTGAAAGCGCGTAAACATCTTAGGCTTCAGGCGATGGTGCTTTTGTTCGCATCAGGACACGCGTGGCAACGAGATCATAAGCTTGTCTCCTGCTAGTCATTTTCATGGAATCATGTGACAAGGACTTGGGAGTTGAAAGCTCTTCATGAGCCACATTGTCTTTATGAAAATTTCTGAAGCGGGAGCATCACTCGTTCATTTAACCCCCTTGAGCACGACGATACGACCCTTGAACAAGACGAAGCAACCTCAGGTGATAATGACCTGACCTCTGACTTGGGCTCTTAAGGTCAACCCATCGTGCTCGGAGGCCCGACCGCCTTGCTCTAAGATCGTGTGCCGTCTTGCGCAAAGGATCAAATACTCTGCTTTGCTCGGCGTCAAATGCAAATACCTGCCTTCACCCCCGGGGAAGTCCTGCTGGTGCTGCGTTATTTGCATTTGCTGTTTGGGACGAGGAAAATAAAGAGGCAACGCTCACCACAATATCAGAACAAAGAGATCCATTTGACGACAGCTCGAGAAATTAACCTCATAAATTATGTCCGTTTTGGAGAAAGCTGAAGCAGTTCTAATACTTTTAATTATATATATATATATATATATATATATATATATATATATATATATATATATATATATATATATATATATA
>JAYMFT010386942.1:0-20025 GCA_038088735.1 Panulirus argus | reverse complement strand
TATATCTATATATATATATATATATATATATATATATATATATATATATATATATATATATATATATATACTATAATTCATTAATTCACGTAAAAATTACCCAATTCACTGTGTGTTAGATTATGTATAGTAACAACCATCCAAATTGAACGGAGATTGGCCCCATTATGACAAGGTTAGATGTGTATGAGTGTAAACATAGTTTAGTCAAACACCTCTGGATATTCTTCAGTGTTTAGTTGTGTAGTTGATTCACGTGGTTAGTGTACTAGAACTCCAGGTATAAGGAATACTTGTGGAGGGTTTTTTGGTATTTTGGATTTACACGATAGCAAGTTAATGTAGTATCTGTTTAACAGCTTACATTTATTCTTTTATAGACTTATCATATACATATTTGTGTACATCGAATATTAGCTTACATACGTAGGATAACGTATTTAAACTTGACCCCAACAACTTTCATAAAACTGAGTTTGGGGTTGTTATTTTTGTGTAATCTCTGTTAACCTAGGAAAGAATCTTTGGTCAATTAGAGTAACCCAGGATGTATCATATTATACAGTCTGCCACTGGGAACTCGAAGTTTTAACAAATTATTATAAATAGATCCTCACATTCTCTCTTGCTATAGCACAGCATCAAGTATCATCTAGTTTTTTGAAAGCGAATACACTGGGTTTCGTTAAAAGACATATGGAAATTTGGATGTTTTCTTGTCATTAATCACTTTGTACACATTGCATATATGTTTTTCACCAACTGTAGATCGAGAAGTCATGTGTAGATAACCTGATATGAGTACTTAGCTATTTATTGAGTGTGAGTACGATATGCATATGTCACAAACACTACCTTTGATGAATGAGTCGAAAATAACTTATTTCATTCAGAGGAGAAAGTATAACCATTGCCTAAATGTCAGAATTTGATAAGTAAATGTATACTTTAAATTGTTGGCTGAATTAAGACGTGATATGGGCATGCAAGGTTAGTCCCCAAAATCAGACGAGTTACTGTTACATGCACACACACACAAGCACACACACACACACACACACACACACTACAGCTAAACTTGAAATATCGTTTTCTGTTATATTTTTTAAGAGACACTAAGAAGACCATGAAGTCATTGTTTATCAATCACATTAGTGGATACATATTGTCATGTAATTGAGTGTATTGTGTTGTGGCTAATATTTCTCGCGTTGCCTGCCAACTCCAGGGGAACAATGGGACATTTAGGATGTTCCTGGAGGGTGATGGTGGAATGTTCGATGTTACACCGCCTGAAGGCGTCAACTTTGCGTCCTTTCTTATACGAGTCAGGAACCCTTCTCTTCTGGATTATGAAAAAGTCAAAGGTAAGTTAAAGTGTCAATATAAATCAGTATGAGACGGCGTCAAACACGTTTTATTATTACTGATATTTGTTTTAGAAGGAAATATGTAGTTATGATTTGTCATGCAAGGTGATAAAAGACATTAATTCTTGTCATGTCATGACCTCTTAAGAATCCAGGTATACCTATGTATGTCGAATCTAATTAAGTAGATACTTTTGACCCCTCCAGTGGTGAACTTCACTGTGGTGGCGCGGGAAACCGTTGCTGAGAAACCCAAATCCTCCTCAGCCTTGGTTACCGTGTACATACGAGACACAAA
Organism: Panulirus argus; assembly: GCA_038088735.1. NCBI lineage: Eukaryota > Metazoa > Arthropoda > Malacostraca > Decapoda > Palinuridae > Panulirus > Panulirus argus. The sequence goes on along the minus strand of JAYMFT010386942.1, from coordinate 18,357 downwards.
TGACAACTTCCCCATCTTCAGCGAGGACCAGTATGAGGTCAGTTTGGGAACAACTTTCTTTTAATATTGTCACTTGAGAAGGTGTCTTCCTTGACTTCCTCCCTTACCCATGATGGTAGGATAACAGGGCATATCTCTTTAGAAATTACTCATCCATTGCCGGAAGGAGTAAGTTTGGTGTCTCAGTCAAATGCTCACAGAGATGAGTTCTATGAGCCATAGCAGGCTGGTAGGTTCTTCATTCTCTGGCCGGCCTTAAACCTAGCTTTCACTTCGGTCATTTTGGGCTCTGCTGTGGCCTGACATAGTCCACGCAATCGCTGCCTGCATTATATAACCCCCACTCCCTGCAAGTCCCTCCCTCCCCTTGACCCGCAACCCCTGCACTGCCCTTCACTTTTCCGACCCCTACATTTTGCACGATCCTCCTATGCCCAGCTACCCCCCACACCCAGCATAGCCTTCCCTTACTTACCTCAACCACCCTACCCTTTGCACAGCCGTCATTCCTTCCACCGAGCCCTCCACCTCCTGCAGGGTCATCCGCAATCTGACCACCACCTGAAGAAATGTCCTCCCCAAGTCTCCCAACCATTGCCTGTCCCTCCCATCCCCAGACCAACATATCTAGCACTGCCTTCCCATTACAAGACCCTGAACTCCCTGTCCGCATTGAAGGTTATCCCTCACTGAGACTCCTGCTTAGTGGCGGTCTCGCTGATCTCTGACCAAGATGGGCTGTGCTAGACAGTCCATTTTATATATAGACCATAACCGTATTGTTTTCTGGTAAGTTCTGCATGGGGAAAATGTTCAGATTGTGCTCTTTAGTCATTTCGAACTTATCAACTTAGGTCAGATAGATGGATAGGTGGCCAAAGCAATTGTTCTTTGATATTGATATTAAGCAAAAATGTGTCATTGTATTTCCTGCCGTAGAACCTGTAATGGATCTGACTTTATCAAGTATTTTAGTAGATTTTTTTTGTAATTTGTTCCGTTCCTTGCACAATTTTTATGCTCGACATATCTAGTTTTTCTTTTAAAAGTTGCTGCAATTATCGAGGTTCCTTTAAATACGTACGTGTTTTAAGAAGAGGAGTCTTAAAGAAAATTTTGGAAAATATTTCCATCTAGCGGGAGTCGTCTAAGGAGAGTTCTGAATGAATGTGTCTACTGTAAATAAGGATTCAGTTAGTTTACTGTGTTGAATTCTGTTGTTGCCACTAGGCGTCGTATATTTTACCATGTTTCAATTATTATTTTGTAATAATGATTTTATTTATAGACACTACTGAAGTATAAATCTAATTAAATTAAATTTTAAACTGAAAGAAGTCGCCTTTTGTACGTGCGATGATGCTCAGTTCCAGTCAACTCCTGTAAACACTTTCAGGAATTTAAGTCGCTCGTGGAAAGATGACTAACCAATTGTCCAGGCAGTTCGGTCAGTATATGCAAATAATAGTTCATCTCTATGATTATTTGAGTTTGGCCAGGATCAGGGTTCTCCTATATGGGGGTAAGGTTAGGGTGTTTACTAAGTCAGACTGTTTCAATCGTACGATTTCTTTGCTCTTCAAAAAAAATCCTCCCATCCCCTCTCTCTCTCACCGTAAGTGTTTGGCACCCACAGACCAGGGAAGTACTACCAGTTATGTGAGTCTGAGTGCTGGGAGGAAGGGTGACAACTTTTTTAGTGAAACAGCACTTAATTAGCTGTAAAGATTCACTTCTTTGGCCCAAGTCTCTTCTTTCTGCCTCACCTACTTATTGGTTGCTGGCATTTATTTCATAGACAGTTTCAGTCTTACAAATAACATTTAACATAATTCACAAGACTATTTTTGTGCCTCATTGATTATTTGTGATGTGTTGCAAGCTATCACTGCCTTTCAGCAAAATCTTGTAATTACCCATAAATTAATACTTTATTTCTCTTTCCATTCCTCTCCTTTTCTCTTTTCATTAGTAGATGAGTTAAATTACAAAATAGAAAAAAGTTGTTACACTTATATAGGTTCATATGTTCCTTCGGTCAGAGATTTGAAACATTCATTTTTCATGATGCAGGAACTCTTGCAGGACTTGTCAGACTTTTCAAAAGAAACTTAGAGATCATTTTTCTACACATCAAAATAGATATATATAGAAATCACTTTGATTGCAGACTTCTTTTGCTACATAGGTTGGTTAGTCCACAAATAAAGTGTTGCAGGAAAAGTAAACATTCATTGTGTACTCTTTTTCTCTTTTTAGAAGGCTTCAATGATTTTGTGCACATTTTAAAATGTGCATAAGGATTTCCTTGTATAGATATAATCCAGCAGATTTTTTTAAATTGTTCATTATTCTACTGGCAATAGATCTAGAAGCATATTTGGTACAGTGGTACAGTACTTACTAAATGAATTGATTAATCTTAAACAGTATTATTGTCAGGAGCTGGCTTTTATGTCATATCATCATTACTAATTTGAAATGAATTATGTTTTTTATTTTTGAAAATTATGATGTTGGATTTCAAACTCCTTTCCCAGCAAAGGGTTGATGTTTTCTTTTAATGATACATAAAAAAGTGACACTAAAGTTGTAATGTTTGATTTTTATTTTATTTTCTAGGTTTTGATCCCAGAGGATGCAGCTCTGGGGGCAACAGTAGCATGGGTGCAGGCCAGGGATCCAGACAGTGGTAACTTTGGCACTCAGGGTATCAGATACACTGACTTGAGGGGAGCCTTAGCGGATAAGTGAGTGACCATGCTTACTTGATATCTTTATTACAAACCTAGTTTGAAAAGGAAATCAATCCAAAATTTTCTGATAACAGGTGTAGCATTATGTAGCAACTGTAATGTTTCTGCCTAATTTTGCTATTGATGAGTATTAGTAGTAAAATCATATCAGATACTTCATTTCCTTTGAGCACAAATGCAACCAATGAATGAGATGAGCAGGTGTTTCAGCTTTTACAGTAATTATCTTCTACAGGCTGAAGATGAACCCAGAGACAGGCGTTATAGTCTTGAAGGAGTCAGGAGCACTCGACCGGGAAAACGTGGCTGAGCATTACCTCACAGCTGAGGCCAGGGATGATCTTGGCAGAGGCAACAGGTTTGGCTTGGAATATAGTAATTATGTTTTACAGATGATTATAATCCTTATTAACTGTTATGGAAGTTGTTATAGCCCTCCAAAATATATTATTATGCTATATTCTGATGTATAGGAGTTGTAGATAATGTGCTTGCTAACCTTTCTCACAGGAATACTGTGGTGTTGAAGGTGGTAGTAGAAGATGTTAATGATCACCCACCAGTGTTCCTCCAGCGTCAGTATGAAGCTCGCCTCTTAGAAAACTCAGATGCCTTTCCAGAACCATTTATTGTCACTGCCAGAGACAATGACCTTAATGGTATGTAACAACAATAAGTATTTCTAACCCATTGCTCTTTTGTGTGACTTGGAAGCTTAACAAACTAACATTCCCACGTTGGGTGATATGTCTGCTCCATCAATTACAAACCAGTAGTTTTATTCTAGAGCTATCTCTAGTCATAAAAACTTACCATAGATAACCTGTCTAAAAGACTTGAAAATGAACTCACATCAGTCACACTAATTGAGTTTCATTGGATTTTGCCTTAGTCTTTCATTTGCAATTCTTTCTCTTGATTTAGTTTTGATTTTGCTCTTAACAATAAAAAGTGCTTTCTTACTATTGTAGAAATTTCCAAAGCCCTTGATAAGATTTAAGATAAGCTTTTTTCCAAATGTACCCCAGATAGCTTTTCTTTACCTTTAAATCTTTAAGTCTTAGATCTCTTTTTGTTTTTCCAACTGCAGCATCCTTGCATTAGTTGTGTAAGTTAATGTTTTGGTTATATTCACGTTAATACTAGAGTTCCCAGGGCTCTGTTCTTACCCTTAACCCTTTTTCTTTCAGGCAGTATGCTTATAATAACCACATTCCATACAGATTTCCATGAAGAAGAGACAAATCTTAATAAGACTGTAGTCTTCAACAATTTTCTTATTGATCCCCTGAACATCACTCAGCATAGTTCTGATATCATAGATGTCACACAGTAGGAAAAATCAGTGCACCTTGTATATATTTGAAACTCACTTTCTGACCATTTCTTGCCAGAAAACTAATATCAACACCTCTTGTCTTCAGCAGCACTCCAGGTGTATCATTCATGATTGATTACAGACTCGTGTGCAATCACTACATATGTAAATGTAGTTGTAGTGCCTTCAGATTATTATCCATATCTTTCCCCAATGTATATTATCCTTTTAATTGCTAACCCCACTTAATGATAAAAAGAACACTGCAAAGAACTTAGATAAATTAATTGTAACCCACATCATTCCATCTTGATTTATAGATGAAGTTACTCTTGAAACAAATCTGAGACGTTCCTTGTTGGTGGGATGTAAGTTGTTTAAATTAATTTGATTGGAGATAGTGGCCTGTTATAACTAATTTTGAAAGTGTTTTATAATGTTCATGTAAAAGCTGGTGGAATGAGAGTAATTAAATGGGAGTTTTCCGAGAAACTGTAACATTTTGTGAGAGGTAGCTAAGCCATTGTGAAGTTTCATTTACTAAAAGATTTATTATGCAAAAAAGTGAAAGTATATGAATTATTAACGGAAACAGTATTTTATATATGTAAGTTGTGGTGTTCCATTGATGAAGAAACTGGAGGCTTCAAAAATTAGAAAATTTATGATAGCAAAATGTTTAGATTAATACAGTTTTCTTTTCCTTGCTTGTGATTTATGTTGACAAACTCCCATCCTATTTTAGGAACACTCCCTGCACACATTTTCCTTGTTTTCATAACGAGCAGTTTTTCAGAATGTTTACAAACATCATTTATCTCATCTTGCATAAAATGCAGGGAAAGATTTGCTTATAGGTTGTGAGAATAAAGAGTTAGTGCATTCAGGAGTTGTCGTCTTGTGCACCTTCCTTATGTAAGTTTTATTGAATGAAAGGGAGTGATATAATAGAAGTAATATTGGTTTTCAATTTTCACCCTACTTATTGTGCACATAGTAGTTTTGTGTACTTCTAAATATGCACATTTATCTTCTCACTCATCTCATTATTCTTATTTTCAACCAGGAACTATGAACCATGAGGTTCGATACACCATCTTGAGTGGGGACCCCAAGAACAACTTCACCATCCATCCACTCTCAGGAGAGATTAGGCCTTCAGCACCACTTGATTTTGAGGCCATAGATCAAGAGGGAGATATCAGATATTTCAATCTCACCATAAAAGTATGGAACAGTAGCATTTGTTTATTTGTGATATCAGAATGTGTACAGCATTTGCATTTTAGTTATGCATCGGTAAATGGACTAGGAATGTTTTTTATTTGACCTATGTTTACTGATCCCATTAAACAGCTATGTTAACATCACACACTTTTGCTGCAGACCCACCTTGATCTAGAACTGCTCATCCTTCTCTCTTCCAATCAGCACACATACTGTACTGTCTTATTGCCTCACTGCTTTTAGAGGATTTCCTCCCACAACTTGTATTTGCAACACCTTCCATGAAGCATTTCTGTCAACCTTATATATTCTTTTCAGATCCATAAATGCCGCATAGAAATCCGTATGTTTTCTTAAGTATTTCACTTACTTATTCTTCAAAGCAAACATCTGAGCCACACATCTTATACTACACCTGAAACCACATTGTTCCTCCCCAATCTGATGCTCTGCCTTCATCCTCTCATTCATCACTCTCCCAAACAACTTATGAAGTACACGCAAAAATCTTGCACCTCCTTAACTTGATCACTCACTTTTGGACCCCTTGCCTTTATATAGTGGCACTCTACAAACATTCAGCCAAACCTTATGCACATAGGGTCCTTGCATACACCGGAAATCCTATTTAACCAGTCAACAGCACAATCACCCCCTCTTTTAAGAAATTCAATGGCAATCCCATCCACTAAGTCACTTTGCCTCATTTCATCTTATGCAAGGCATTCACCACCTCTTTCATTTCATCATACAACTTGCCATGACTCTTGCACTTCACACACCTCCAGATCCAAACTGCCTCACCATATCATCTGACACATTCAGCACTCCTTCAGAAGTCTCACTGTGTTTCCTTTGCCTGTTACCACAGCCCCCATATATCACCTTTACTAATGCTTCCATTTGTTTTCTTTTCTCTTCGTACTATTAACCTCCCATAATGTTTTCTTATTCTCCTTTTAAGTTTGCTGATACTCTTAAGCCCAACTATCAAATCGCTTATACCAAATTTGTTAATTGGCATATGAATGTTAACATTCATAAGTACCAGATGCCATTGTTGACATCTTTGACCATTAGAAAATCATATGCTTTTCATCTACTTGGAGATCTGAGAGATAAGCTTATAGTTTAGAACTTTATTTCATAGGCCAGAATACTTTTTTTATATGCATTCACGAGTTGTCTGAGCTACTCATAATCGTTGTAACTTAAAAGCAGATAACTGGGGTTGACTAATCATTAAGTAATTTTTATCTCTGTTATCTAGAGATTTAGTGAGTTGTGCAGCTGAAGATTCACAGTTCTGAGAAATTAGAATTACACAACATGAAAATGCTGTGTTCCTTTGGCTGACAGTGTTTACCATCTAGGATCACAGTAACTACTTGGAGTGTATTTAGTGAGTGATGTAGCCCATGATATCTTGCACTAGTGAGATTCTTGAAAAAGTAAAGTACTGCGAGGAAGTAGTTATACTATATGTATGATTAGATTAAGATCTTGTGGGGGTATGTTTATTGTACTGCCCATGTAGGTGTGGATGGAAATTTACTTGACGATAGTTGTAATGAATTTATCAAATAAGTATATACTGGTTCAAGTCTTTAATATAGAATTATGTTTAATGGAACAGCTTGATATGCACAGTATAATTTTTTCATTACTAAATAGATAGTAAAGTATAAATGGCTGTCATTTGTTACCACATTGCATTTTTTCTTATACAGTATCCATATCCATTGTCATAACAGTATTTCATTTTTGTAAAGGTAAGCAGACTATGGCAAACCTCAGAACTTACAGAATGTTCTTTTTTAGATATCCATTTGCCTTATTTAAGGCAGCATCAGGTGTGGTTTTATGTAGAATCAGGTATACAGACATCAAAAATTGTACTTAAACACACATACAAAAACTGGATGTAAACTTGAGACCAAAACGTTTTTATTTTTCAAGTAGCATCAAAGGTAAGATAACTGTTAGGTGGTAAGTGATGTTGGGTAAGGTTTGCCTAGGTTATGTGTATTTCTATTGATGTTTTGCCCACTTTTATGATAAATTTCTCCATATTTTCCTTGATCTTCATAGTCCTCTTGACTATCAGTGTATTTGATATTGTAGGACATTATAATTATAATGTCTTCATGTCTCATCAGTGCCCCTTTGTATGGCTTCCAAGTCCTAAAAAGTCCATAAATATGTTTTGCTCCCCTAGGTTCCTTTTGTGGTGCCCATAAACGACACAAGTTCTAAAATTTCTTATATCTTTGATGGAGTCAGGTTATATATGATCTTAACAACTTAAATGGATAAACTAATGAGTAATAACACGCTGCCTTGTAATACAGGCCTTTGATCTTGGGGAGCTGTCACTGAGCAGTGAGGTGCCTGTGGTTGTGTATGTGGCAGATGTAAATGACCACACTCCACAGTTTAACCGACCCCTCTACAGGAAGGCGATCCCTGAGGACACCCCTCCTGGAACATCTGTTACTCAGGTTAGTGTTGTTAAGAGCAGTTGAGAAGCACATGTTTGTGCTAACAGTTAGACTGTATGGGAGATGGAAAGAACTGGTAATTTTCCTCAACTTTCATCATGCTGGAAGTGAATTGCAAGAGTTTGAAAGATGAGAAATGCCCATCACCCTCTGTAGACTGGAAAGTAAGTCGATGGCACTTTGATTCTTAGTCTTTGTAACACTGGAAGTGATTCATTTTAGGAGCAGGGATGCAGTATTTATATATTTACAAGGAGGACATATTTCTTGGAGAATATGAGTCATGATATGCTGTCACAAAAAAAGATTAAAAATAAGTCTCTCATTTACATATGTGTAGGTGTATGTTTGCATTTGTTACCCCGTTGTGCAACAACATGGGGTGTTTTCACTTGTGGAGCCAATGATGATGAAATCCCGCTCTCCATAGACAGAAACAATTTGAATGTGTTGTCCAAATAGATAGTAATCATATCGCATGTTGACCAAGACTAGCCTTGAAACGTATGTCACAGTTTTCCATCTGAGAAAGAGAGTAATTATCTGTGCAATATTGTTATTATCATTATATCGTCAGAGGCTCCATTCATGGATTAAAGTTCACATAAAAGTCGGGCCTTAATGAAATACAGTGAGGTGAATGAAATAGAAAAAGAAGGGACAAGGGAATGTATTTACGAATTTTAGAGGAAGTGAAAACTTGGCTTTTGTAATTTGCCTGGTTATAGTTATTAGGAATGACATGAGAGGGTAGAGAGTCCCAAAGCTTCGAGGTGTAGGGAAAGAAATAGGTATCACAACGGCTTACCCTTAAGTTGCCAACGGCCACACAATAATGATGTGACGCAGCAGCTTGCCAAGTATTGTGTACCTTAAATTTGCTGGGGTCGTGGGAGGGGCCATTGCTCTACATCCAGAGCACTCCCTCTCATTGGCAGCGGTATCATTATGTAAGATACTCTAACTCTACCTGATACGTTCAAGACCTCGGCTGGACGTTTGCACCTGCCTTGTAATGTTCCTTGGTGTAGGAATGATTTTGTTGGCAAACTTTATATTTGGTCTGTTAATTAGAGGGAGAATTCCCTCTCGCCGACTTGCCAGAAGGAATATCTCCCCATTCCAACATCCTTCAAAGAAAATTCCCTCACGTCTACAACCTGGGAGGAAAATTTTCCCACTCTTAAATCCTGGAAGGAAAATATTCCCTCGCCTACATTTGTGGGAGGAAAATTCCCCGACGCATATATCCTTGGGAGAAAAATTTTCCCATGCCTACATCCTGAAGAAAAATTTCCCAATGGCTGCACACACACTCATGAAACTCGTTCAACTTAGTTAAAACGAACTTAATAAGCTTATTATGACTGCACCTGTTAACACTGAATTATTCAAAGTAAGATTGTGGGAATGAAAGCTTTTCAATGAAAATATATTTGTGTAAGAAATTGGCGTAGGAGAAAACAGATTCGCAGACTAGATAAGCTAATAGATAGCAAACCGGCAAAAACAAGAGATAACGGGCAGATAAAGACGTGACAGATTGCCCTCGGCCAATATGGTAACTGACCACAAACACCTTGACCTTGTAGCAGGTTCCTTTACGGCCTTTGACGATACGTCTTCACTAACTAAATTTTGTGCCCTAAATTACATGCGTAGAGGTCAGTGGTATTTTTACCAGACTCCAGAGAATCGTACATTTTTCCTTTATCGAAAGGAACGTCTGTTAAGAACAAACACAGAAGAATCGTTACCATCATGAGATTTTGAAAGGCTTGCCGAGTCGCTTGCGAAGCGGGTACAATCATAACCACGACTTTCACTCTCTAGGTGAGCCTCATCTCGGACAATCTGTACTGTCATACAGCTTTTTAAACTCGTGTATGCTGTCCATAGTTACTCAATTCCCGTTCAGCATATTCCATTCATCCGGTACTGTTGTGGTATAGAAGTACTTATTTACATAGTTTCCAGTAAATCACTTCTGCAATTTCGTGTTACGGGATCTGGTTTTTCTCTCCCTGCATATTTCGGAGAATGAGTTCTGTCAGCATTAAATAAGCTGATTTAAATGTGATCATGTCGCCCGTCCTTTTGTAGTCCAAAGTGGGCACACATGAGGCCTCGGGCCTTTCCCTGTAACTCAGCTTTCCAATTCCGTTACCATCTCTGTTGCCTTTTTAGGACCTCTTAAATGTTTTTTAACATGCGATGACTAACCGTGAGAAACGTATCCTAGTTTTGGACAGATGTAGGAAATGAACTGATTGCTGAATATTTACTTACCCATGTACTGCATAATATTCTGATATTTGCCAGTACGCTATTCTCTTAATATGAGATTATTTCATCGGGGTAGGGACTGGCTTACTTCCAGCTGGATAATGTATAAATGTTTTGGTGGGTACGTTTAAATGAAAGTTTTTATGTAACTACCACAAGTAGTGAACGGAATTCCAGCTAATATTTTATGTACAAGGGTAGTATTTCATTAATTTTATAGTTCCATATTTCACGTGTGATAATGGCTGCATTACTTAATAAAACTAAAATGTCTGCATGTGGCATAGTCGTGTGCAGTAAACGCGTGATTTTTCAAGAGTTAGAAGCTCAAAGATTATCTGTCCTAATATTTGCTCTGAGCCAACATGAAGGGAATTTGAACGACATTTAAATATCGCCTGATACCCGACGGTGAGGCGCCAACTCCCGCCGACGGCAGCCAACGGTTGCTGTGTAGTGTTTTCTAAGGTGGAGTTGTACCGTTAGGTTACTTTCCAAATCTTGTCCATATTTTGATTCCCATAGTTTATATTAAAAGTTTCTTCAGTGACGAGGTAAACGATGAACAAAATCAACTTAGCAAAAAACTTCGATTAATGCCTTACCGATTTTTTTTTCGGGTTTAAACTCGTGATAATAGGGAGCGTCATGACATGTTATGTTTCACCGGAGGTGGTAGCGATAACAGTTAGCAGTTAGTTACAGACAGGAAAAGTAATATATGACAACTGGCGAATTTGCTTCTGGGAATTTTGGGTCCTAGTCCTTTGTCAGCCTTGTGGACTGGGTTTTGGGTAATCCCATTTAGCTGAATTAAAATGCCACGAAAGGTGGATGCCAGTGTGCACATGACCATCCTCCCTTGGGAAACTGGATTGGAAATGATGATAGATTGATGGATCACAGTTGCAGTTTTGTAAAAATAATTATTGAACGCATAGAAACGAGGAGAGAACCTGAATTGTAATACACTGGTCCTCGAAACAAAACGCGAACATGTCTAGCGATTCGACTATCTTTTAATCTTGGTGGCTGTTCTGTGCTGGAGGTTGAGCAGGTAGCTGATAATGGCTATAGGTGAGTTAACACTGGAACTGATAGCAGGATGAGGCCGAATGTCTTTGTGCGTTGACATAGCCACAATCCTCTTTCAGAATTTTTAGAGAACGGTTATTTAATTTTTATAACGGGTCATTCAGCCCTGATCTCCGTTTACATATAAAGATATCAGATTTGATCAGAAATAGTGTTCGAAGTAAAGTTTCTTATTCCAGCTTTATTACATGAGGAATATAGTTTCTGCTCACTGATATAGGTATGGTTTCAGGTGGTGGTAAGAAAAATTGCCCGAAGATATGGAAAATGGTAATGTTTAATGCAATATTGAGGTTTAGTTTGTGATGCCGCTGCTAGTTTCTTAAACTATAAGACATGATCTGTACGGGTGTGCTGTGCCTTGTAAAATATGTAATTTATGAATTAATTTATGGTTATCCTATTTTTCGTTTTATTACAATTGCAAGGATAATCGTGATTTGGGAAAAAAAATTGAGTGTCTAATGTTAAGATTAACAGGCCTGACCTTCTGTTTATAAGTTCATAATATGGTTAACCTTGAGCACAATCCATCTTTCCTTTTCAGTTTTTGATTTGTTTTCTGGTTATGTCAGACACTTTCAGCAGCTTAGCTGTTGTGCATGCGTACAGCTCGTACATGTTCAGATAGATCTAACGGATGGCCGTAGTACTTTTAATTTTTCGTACGGTGTTGATCAGAAAAATGCTATCTTTATGTCCGTGTCGGAGATAATGGTGTCAGTCCACAATGGCTACCTCTGATATGTACTGTTTAGGTGCTTGCATGCAAGTTCATGGCGTGGATAACACCTACTTGAAACTACGAAAGATCTCGGTGAATACTCAACCGTAGACTTTTCCATCTATAAATCATCTTGGTCTCATATAGCCTGACTCGCCAGATATATTCACGGTCGTCTACTCCTTACTGTATTGTATGTAGGTTAATGTTCTACGAATTGGATTTTGTAGGTACGCTTTTAACTAAACCACAATCACCAGTCATGGATTTGCATTCTTATTATGTATTTCTTGAGTTTTATGAAACAGCTTGTAAATCAAGAATTGTGAATACGTAGATGCCTATTTATCGTCAATAAGAGTATCTCTTAGTTATGTTGATCAGTGGACAACTAGTTTTGATAACACTACACACCCTAACCGAGGTAAGTAGCTTAGTATTCATTAGCTTTCCTGTGGCTAAGCCCATTCAACCACAGCTCATTCATTACACAGTTGTTCTTAAAACTAATATTCATAACGCGTCCTCTTCAGCCACAAGTCGTATTAATCATACCAGAATTGTTCTTAAAACTGAATATTTTGAACGGGGTTTTATATTTGTATGAGAAATAAAAAGTTGAAATATTGAACGGATTTGTCGAGTTCGTCCTCGCTTCCTGAGGGAGAGAGGAAGTGGATGTGGTGGTGTTCGTGTGGCAACAGCGAGGGGGTTAAGGACACCAGGCAACTTAGTGGTTCAACCACAACGGAAAGTGTGGTCACGCGTTTGTATGTTTTCAGTCTTTGGTTGAACTTGGGTCAGTTTTAGCCGTTGATAAATATTATTATTATTATTATTATTATTATTATTATTATTATTATTATTATTATTATTATTATTATTATTATTAATGATGATTTTATTATTATTATTGTTATTTTTTTTTACTGTGATGGGTGGCGGTGGCTTGAATACATCAGGTTTATGGACGGTTGATATTATAAGTAGGTCTTGCCTACCTGATGACTCATTGTTCCCCGCCATTGTTATCCGTTGAAATTTTGCTGTTGGTGTATAATGAAACTTTTATAATGCGGTTTATTTGGTTTAGACTTATTTATTGGAAGTGAAGGAGTGTATAACAGTGTATTTTAGAAGTCATGCTTACGTCCATACGATGAATGTGTAACCATGAGAAAATTTGTCTCGGGTGATAGAAGTGTAAAAAGAGTAACTAGCACTGAAAGAAACGAAAAGCCGAGTCTAATAGGAAGGTTGAGTCATACTGGTGTTACTGATTACTGATAAAGACTATCTTAGTGTACACCTTTAAGTCCCCCTAGGTTTATCAAGCACAGCTATTACACAAAAAGTTCAAATCGTAATTGCTTTATTTGGGACGTTTATTATACTTATTGCCTTTGAGACACCCCTGAAGTGGACGGTTATCACTGCAGTCTCGATATGATAAGGGTTATCAGAGATCTGATGAGATTGCAGGATATGGATTATGGTGCTGGTGTGTGGCGCAGACATTAAGGCCTTGAGGCAGCGAGCGATGCGGGCGTTGCGCTCGCACACGGCCCGAGGACCGCGCCACAACCCCAGCTAAAATCGTCTCTCCTTTTTTTTACTTTTTTTTTTAATACTGTGCGCGTAAAAAGGAAGAGCCATAGTTTAGAAATTCATGGAGTATAAGTGTTTTGGATACAAGAATCACTCGGTGACATGTGGCTGAACGAGAGGGAGTTCGACGTGAGGAAGGTAGAGGAGCTGGGAGTTCGGTACTTCCGTGCGGTGGGCGTGACGACGAAGTCGCTGCTGGAGACCGTGGTCGCCATGCTGTTCCTCACATGCACCACGCGCGACTGCAGGTCAGTGCGGGAGTATTGCAAGAGGCAGCTGAAGTGGAGACGGTCCGACATGAGGAGTATTTTCACCGACAGGGAAAGGCAGAGTCTGCAGGTAGATCCCACGAAGGAGCCCTTCGGCGCGGACCTGAACATAAAGCTCCTGACGAAGGTGTGGACCGGGCTGGGCGAGGACGTGGCGAAAACAGTCGAGGACCTAAGAAGGCTGACGCTGACGGCCATACACGAGCCATCTCGCATCAGCAGCAAGGAGCGCCTGTGGAAGGACCTGGACCAGCTTTACTCCAAGCAGAGAGACCTGATGCACAGCGTGCTAAGGTATTGTCACAGAGTATTAGAGGAAGCACTGTCGTCTCTGTTCAAGGAAAGAGCGGTGTTAAAACGAGGGTATGGAGCGATGTGTAAGGAGCTGATGTTAGCGGCGGATACCATCCGTTTCGCACCGCTCGATAGAGCGGTCACAGACATGGAGCTGACGTATCTTCTGCTCGCCATCGTCGAGGGTAAGGTCCCAGATCTCAGCAGCTCGCCGTCTGTGCATAAAATGTTGAAACATTTATCAGAGAAAACCAGCACTTTAGACCAGTTTGGTAGGCGGCTGGACTTTTACAGGCAACGAAGCCTGGAATTAACGGCACGAATCGATGGGATCAAGGAATTGTACGTGAACTTGATCCATATGGGTAGTTTGTACGGTATCATAGAAGAGCTGAACTACATCGGTGGGACGAACGTCAGCGAACAAGACCTACAAGACTGGCACGAGACACTCGCCAGCCTTCGGCAAGAGCGGACGGAGCGACTTAAGGTGGTGGGCAGGTCCGAACTGTCGTCGCACATCGCGTGGGGCGACGCTGGCATGTACGACGCCAGCAGATGGCTCGTAGCCAGAAGGGCCACGACCGTGAACGTGGAAAACGTGCATTCGCTCATCAGGAGACACGACACCAACGAAATAACCACGGTGGACGATCTCTTCAGTCTTCAGATACCGCGAGCGATCGTCATCTCCGGCCCGATGGGGTGTGGCAAAACGTGCCTGCGACAGTATTTGTTCAACAAGTGGCGCGCTGGTTCCCCGTCGGCGAGACGTTTGTCAGAATTCCACCTGTTCCTACCTCTAACATCAGGGAACGTTCGCTCGGGCTCCTTTCTTCACCACGTGAGGACGAACGTCTTCCCAAGGGCCCTAGCTGGTCTGGAAGACTCGGGGGCCCTAGACGCTCTTCAGCAGTTGAGGGCCTTGTTCTTCATAGACATCACGACGTCCGGGGCCGCAGGAGGCGTCGCCCAAGCCGTCGAGGAACTGATAACAGCTGCGGGGAGGAGGAGCACCGTGATCATAACGGTACGACCGGAGAAGACGAAGGAATTACTGCAGGTCTTCAGGAATCTCAAACTCAAACAACCTCTGGTTGCGGACATACTCCCACTGGCAGGATCTCAACTGAAGGCCCTGTGCCTTGATTTCTTCGGGGTTTTACATACGCCGGAACATTCATCGGGGACGGACAAGTTCGGGAAACATCCAGTTGTACCATCCTTCAGTACCTGTGGTCATATAAACGTCGGTGGCGGGCCCGTAAGTTGTCCGCACCGCGGATACGCATCTGACAAGTTAGGTATCATTGAGAACACTGTGAACAAGTTCATGGAAAAGCTCCTGTCGGATAAGAGAGAAGAGGAGCTGCTGTATCCTCTGCCGTTAGCTTACATGATGATGCTCTGGCTGGAGGAACCCAGGAGGCTAAATGACGTGCGGACCGTGTCGCATTTGTTCGAGGAGGTGATCGCCTTCTGCGAGTCTGAGCTGCGCGCCAAGATGCAGGTATTGTGCGTCGCAGCGAAAAAGGAGATAAGCAGGAAGAGTAAGGAGACAATGAACGAAGTATTTAACGCGGCTTCAAGGATATTTAGGAATGGATCCACGTCGGTGCCAGACGCGAGGAGGGACACGAGAGAAGACCTCAGTGTATCTGACGCTTACGCAGACAGCCTCTTCCCATTCCTGATATGCTTCGGTCAGACTGACCAAACCAAGCCCCAGTACAGGTTCCTCCATCCCAGTTTGATTGATGTGTTGCACGCCCGCGACATCACCGTAATGCTAAGCCATGAACGAGCTAAACATCTCTGCTTCAAGCCGGACCTGCCGGATGTTTTACCCCTCTCGCTTGTCGAGAGACTCGGTGGTGATAGGTACTTGAACGTGCTTAAATATCTCTGTGGATTCTCGTCAAAAAGGCATTCCTTAAGAGCCGCCACAGCGACTTACCTAGTGAGGTTAGTGAGGTGTGCCGGTGTCCGAGCAGAAGACTACGGTACGTGGGAAAGTCTCTTGCGGGAGGGGGCGTGGTCGCAGGAACTGAAGCGAGCCGTTTCGGACGCGTTGGCAAAGAGCCACACCTGGAAGGTGCCCCGTCGCGGATCCTACAGCGACGCCGGTGCCGTGTCTCGGCTCGTGGTCCACGGAGTGTACCTGCCTCGTTCAGTCACCATAATGACCGAGGCTCCCGAGGAGGTCATTAATATGCTGTTATCTCGGCCAGACATTGATGTCTTGGTACCTCCTCCTCCAGGGCTACAGAGCATGAGTGAGGCGCGGGAGCAGGACGCGCTCCTGAAGGCCCTCCGCAAAGCCAGCAGCGTCACAGAGCTGTGGGGTAAGCTAGGGCTGGAAGGGGCACTCGCCCTCGGTTCCATGAAGCGCCTGCACACCATGCACGTCCACGTCTCCTCCCTGGATGCCTTCGTCGCCCTGAGCGAGAGCGTGAAGTCGTGCCAGGCCCTACGAACGCTGCACCTTTACCTAGACCTGCCGGCCGCAGTCGCAGCCACCACCACTACTCCCACTCGTGCCCTGCCTCCCCTTCAATGCCCTGCCTCCGCCTCCGTCTGCCTCTCGCTGTACGGCATCACCGACGACTCCCTGGAGTGGGCGGTGGTCGTCGCCAGGAGCCTAGGGCGCCGCTGCCTCGAGGTCAACCTCACCCGCAGCCGCCTCTCGTCCCTCGCACTGCAGCAGATCAAGGATCACATTCACCCAACGCCCGTGCATGTCTCAGGCTGAGGTTTCTTCGCCTGCTGGAAACTAGTCCCCCGTAACTGTAAGACTATTTCTGACGACGAGTCTTGATGTTATATAGCCCGTTGACTCGATCAGTACTTTGTCCTGTGGATAATCGACGTCTTAGAAAGTGAGACGATGATGACCAGAAACGCTCATCATTTTTATCGATCGCTCGGAAAACCTGGGATTAAGAAAACGATCGTGAAAGATCGATGAGGGAGTTGCGGTCTTAGTCGAAGAAGGACCTGTCGAAGCTGAGGAGGTGCCCTGAAGGAGGAGCTACTACCCTACTGCCGGCCAGAGGTCTCTCTCTCTCTCATTACTCGACACAAAGCACCGTGATCGTAAGTTAGCCCTTTTCTTCTTTTTCTTTTCCCCCATCATACTTTTTTAGTGGCAGCGCGTCATCTGGATCCATGAGGAAATTTTGTGCCTTGGGATTGTGTAAGGAGCAGGAGGTGGTGGTAGCAAGGCCTTGTGTGTTCTAAATGCCTGAAGACGAAGTAAATCGGTTGTGTCATGAGAGGCGTGGGTGGTGGACGTGGTACTAGTTCTGCCTGAATGGCGCCGTTAGGAAAGACAAACGGTTGTGGTGTGTCTTTTTGAAACCGATGGTGTTGATGATGTCATCCTCGTGGAGAGACCTTACTCGTGTGACGGTTCCTGCATGGCGTGACGGTCAGTAACGCCAACCGCTGTCATATGGCGCTATTACGTGATGGTGGCGATGTGGTATTTCCCTCCCGTATTATCAACGGGGAGATAATGCCGCTTCCTCTTCCTCCTCCAGTCCTCAACGAGGGGGTCGATACACTGCTGATCTGAGTCGACATAGAGACATTACAACAGCGGGAACAGCAGCTGATTGTACAACCGCAGCAAAGCGTACACAGCAGCAGCAGCAGCTGAGAGTCGGTACAGTTCTCCTTGTAATACCGCAAAATGCCAGTTGCTTTCGTGGGAAGACGCCACAAGGTGATGATCCATTATCACCGCAACCGCAACCCTGTCCTCCACCCACAGCCTCTACCTATCAAAACCAGGAGCGTCCCACGTCCCGTCCCTCACCCACGACTAGCGACGCTCACTCGGAAAAGAGAGAAGACGTTTCATGTCTCTGTTGACATTATCATCATTGCCAGTTGCATGGAACGCTCGGGGTTTTGTAGAACGTCGCTCTTGCGGCACACCCCTGCAGGGGTTGACCGGTTGCCACAGGTGTTTGTGAGTGACACGAGCAGCAGCAGCAAGAGGAGCACCCACCTGCCTCTTCGTCATGGTATTTCCCTTGACTCACAGTGCACAAGGTCAGCGTGAGGAGACACCGCCGTCTCGACGGGAGAGTTTATGATTAAATACCTCGGCTGGGGGTGTTGGCTGAGTGGCATGTCGTGTCGTCTGCTTAACTTGACGCCCACAGGGGATGAACTAAGCGGACCAACCTTCCTCAATATATATATATATATATATATATATATATATATATATATATATATATATATATATATATATATATACATACACACA